>CM076570.1:222799834-223090554 GCA_034641835.2 Pinus albicaulis
TATAAATGCAGTGAAAACAGAGTTATAATGTGTGTTTCAACACCCAACAAATATCCCCCACTGTCAAAGCACCATTAAGGAAACAAACAATGATACCAGCTCTGTTTTAGGTGGATTGAAATAGAAGCACAGTCTCTGTTTTAATTGCAAGTGAAATTTTACAAATGGTAGCAGGCAGCCTTTAGAATATTGGGTAAACTTGTCAAAGGGAGCAATGCATCATATGACTGTGTTTGTCAATGGGCAGTGAAAACAGAGTTATAAAAACGTGTTATCAATGGGCAATGGGATACAATATATCAATGATCATCATGGAACAAAAGTCATGACAGTGGTAAAACGATAATGATGACCACAGTGGTATAATGGATGTGAAAACAATGGGCTTTGAACATACACTCCAAGGTGGATATATCAATGATATAAGGTGGGAGAAAAACTCATAAAACCATCCATATATATTTTAAAACCCTGAGGAACAAATCAGCCATGTATGTAGGGTTTTACTCTTCCATTCAGATGTTTGAAGTCTTCAACATACCACCAACACATTAAAAACTAGTGAGCAATAGTTTAGAACCTGTTTGAAGGCGGCTGGAGACGATCTAAAATGAAACTGGGCGCTCAACACGATTTTTCTGAACTCTGCTGGCAAGTGGGTCGCTTTTTCCCAAGTGGGTCGCTTTGCCCAAGTGGGTCTCACGCGTTATAATTTGCACTGTGAAAAACGCCCAGGTGGGTCGCTTTTTCCAAGTGGGTCGCTTTTGCCCAAGTGGGTCTCACGGCCTCCAAACTCTGTCAACGATGCTCCAAAACTCAACTTCGGCCTCCAAACTCCAGATTTCGACTTGTATGCTGTGAATCTTTGGAAATGAAACTTGTTTGCCCTTTTATACATGATGTAAATATCTTTCACAATCAGATTTGATCCAAATCTATTTGATAACCCATATTACAATGTTTTTGCATTTTCACATTTGGCTTTTTAATACAATCTCTCTTTTGACTTTTCTGAGTTTTGAATTGATGATTTTGTTGTCTTCTTGCAGGGGTATGGCTCTTTAGCTGAGGAAAAGATCAGAGGTCTGCGTTGAAATTTCTTCTTGGTGAAATAAATACAATTTATTACAAAAATAATATTGAACAATTTCTAGTTCCAAAACAGAGTTTTGGACTAGAAATGTTTTTAAATGCTAATGATAAAAATATGAAATCAAAATTTGCGGAACCATCCTCATCCTGCAGGCTTTTATGACATGCATACAAATGACTCAAAAACCCTAGACACTAGGACCAAAGCCACTTATTGACACTTAATGACCATAAATGAAATGACAATGATTTTGAGTGATTTTTGAGGAATTTTTTTTAAAATAGCCCTGCAGGTGTAAGCATGAGGAAACATAAGACAACAGACCCCTTCGTCAGTCAATAGCATGCTCCTAGCGAAATGAAAGGCAAAATATACAATTGTAATGCAAGGGTACAGTGAACAGCTCTATTCATCCTAATAATATAACAAATAAACAAATAATGAATGTTTATTAGAGCCATAAATTAGGGACCATAGGGACATAAGAAACAAATTGATCCATGACATCTATTTAAAGAGCATAGAGGATCATTTGTTGAAGATCAGTTTCATGAATCTTTCACATACAATATTTCCTTTTGCATGACTATCTCAGGCCATGATTTTTTTTTCATCTTTCGTGATTTTAATATGTAAACTATTGGTGTACTAATCTTTGACCTAGACGTGTAAATAATTCCTTAAGGTGTTTTTCCTATGTGAAAATACCTCATTGGGTTGAAACATGATCCAAAATACATCATAAATGCACTCTATAAGTCATTACCTAGAATTTAGGGAAGTTAGAAACAGTCCCCCCAAATTTAGCTAATAACTAGTAGTGTATGTCTCCTTGATTAATTATATGATTCCTCCACAATCAGAGGCAAAAAAAAACTCTCTTATCCAAAATAAACCTCGTATGATAGCTAATACCTCAAAATTTGGACATTTCTCGCTTGACAACTGTCCAAAAGGAATCCAAGGGAGAAGCGTCATGCTAGTTTGCAGAAGCGTCACACCTCCCAGTAGAAGCGTTGTGCCACTTTGAGGGTGATTTTAGCTAACCGTAAGGCATCCATATGAAAATATGAAGATTAGGATAGGTATCCATGTATGTCTTCTTTCCATTCTAGCCTTGAAACTGAGGAAACACCCCCTATAAGGTCTTCAAAAATCCTTTCTCCCAACCTTACTCCAGAAGTTTCGCTCACAAGAAAAATGAGTGGCAGAAGCATGAAAAAGAGGCCATTTTTTGAGTTTTTTTCCAAATTGAAAGGGTGTCATGCCAACCTGAGAACATATATGTAAAGTAGAAGTCAAAATCCATCTAACCATATAAAAATTTCCTCATTTGGAGGATTTGAGGAAAAGCTTCGCGCCGCTACGCGACTCTTCTGCAAAGTCCAATTTTTTAGATTTTCCAAAAAATCATAAAAAATACTCAAAATGCTCAAAATATTCTAAATTTTTGTTCATGACATCCTTGGATGATAAAATAAATAGCTAGGGATGACTCAACTAGCAGATCCAAGTTATCTTTCTCCTTTAGCTTAATTAGGGTTTCCTTAAGTTTTTTCCTCAAATTCTTCACCCTCACTTTCGGGATTTGGTTCCTACTGAATAATGTCTCGCCATACGCCTCTAGAGTTCATTATCCCTTTATACCTTTTTAAAAATCTTCTCAATATGCACATTTAACCATCCAAGCCATGTCTATTTGTCTTGCTCAATTTTAGCAGCGATCAAATCATCAAAGGTTAGCTGACCTAATGGAGGAGATGGCTCTCTTTCTTGTTCTTTTTTCTTAGTTAACCCTATTTTTCTTAGCCCCCTTGGCTTTTTTTCAGGCTCTATGTCTTCCAACTGATCAACATCTACCACTTCTTTTCCTTTACCTTTGTCTGCCTCAATATCTACCTTTGGCTTGCTTTGGAGCAACTGTTTTACCTTTAATTGCATATTTTCTTGTTGTGGGAAGGTAACCAAGAAATTTTCCTATGAGAGGTTGTCCTTTAATTCTTTTATCTCTGCATTCTTTCCCTTTGTTATCTCCTCAATTTTATTTTCTTTCACCTTCTATCCCATGTCAACCTCCATAGGTGCTTGTTACTCATATTGCTGCAATGGTAGCTCATCCTCATGCATAGGTGGTTGCTCCATGGTTTCTCTTTTCTCAGTTGTAGTTTCAGGTGCAAGCACACCTTTGGTGGTCTTAGGAGAAAAAACCATCCTCTTTCCCTTATCATAGGTTTGAGTTATTTTAACCCTAGGAACCTTTGGAAAAAAAAAATTCCTACTTGAAGATCCAACCTCCTTTGGTTGTGTTGATGTTGATGGTGTGTTGTGAATGATGGGTGGACTAGTAGTAGGCACAAATTCAACTGTCTCCATGAAAGTTTCGCAAGAAATATTGATTTCTGAGAACTAATTCAAAACGAAAAATATTAAACAAACCATGGTGGAACAAACTAGGTTGAAGATCTTTTCCTTTACTATGTACCTTTTCAGTCATTTTAACCAAACTCCTGAATAAATAACTAGGAAAATTGAGTGGTTTAGTAGTACTGAAGAGCATCAGTAGCCTTATATGGTAATGGTACAATCTTGAGAATATCCCTTCACATGTAAAATACTTCATAATTAGCTTCATAAAAAGGGGAATACTTGTCATTTAAATTCCTGAAAGTAAATATGTGCTCAAGAGCATCTTTGCAGTGAGGTTTTAAGAACATTTTGTAGTTATTAATGTCCAAGTCCATCCCTTTGAACTAGATTTCTTCATGGTTCAGGATAACTGTTGCTGAGGCAATAACATCTACTGATATGGTGAATTCAATACCTACTATGATGGCCTTATCTCTGTTGAAGCTAGTGGCAAAAAGGCTTGTCAATTGAGCATGATAGGCTACCTCTTGGATTCTCTCACAAAACCTCAAACAACCACTATTTTCAAAAGACCTCTTAGAATAAGGAGAAGAATTTATCTCCTGAAAGTTGGATGACTCAAACATAGAGTGATGACCTCCATTATGGACCCTATTTTCACCCTCCATGATGTTTTTAAACAAGGAAAACCATAGCTTGATGTAGTGTATAGGGAAGGTGGAAAATTAGGAAAACAAGGGATAGTAGTAGAATGGTATTAAGGACATAAATGGAATGGAAGGAAGTTAGGGGAAAATCCCAAAAATATTGGGGAGGTAGGGTGATGATTTGGCTACAATATTCAAGTGAATTATTTTGAAATGGGCATGTGAAAGGTTCCCAAAAGGTCAAAATACAAGGATTTCCTAGTTTTCCTGCAAAAACGTAGTGACAACTAGGGTTTCAATGAAAATGGTGGCAAGGAGGGATGTGGTTGATAGGGAGTATTTGGATAAGGTATATGGAATCTGTATGAAGGTTTTATATGGTGAAATTAGGGTTTTTTCAAATGAAACAAGCCAAACATGGAAGAAAATAAAAACGTAGTGGATAAAACCTAAGGAGGGAATCCACCCTTTTGTTGAACCATTTGACTTGAAAGAGGTAAAAAAACCATCCACTTACTGATTAGGAGGTCTCTGAACCTTGTGAAAATATTATTTGACCCTTGTATGTCTATTTTGGATCTTGAAACCAAAAACGTATCACCCTTACCAGAAGCATAACACAACAAGACAGGAGCATAGTGCGACACATTTGGATCAATTTCTTGCTAGTTGTCTTTGACCTTTGATAGTTGTGGAGTGTTTGTGAGTATAGGAGGAGCTCTATTGAATAGAAAATGATGAAACAAATTGAATAAAATTCATTTTACTTTTACAACTCACAAATTTGAATTTTTGTCCTTTAGAGAAATCATAAACACTTTTTTTTTATCTTTTTTGAAAAAAAATTGATCAAGTAACATACTTCTTTAAAAAAGGGAAATTTTCCTTTACTTATTTTCCTATCTTTACTAACTCCCAATGTAAATGATATGTATGGTGAAAATGAAATCTTTTTCGACTTCTTCATGACATGATTGCACATTGTGGTGGTGAAACAAAAGAGACCTAGATGGAGGTATGTTGACTGACCTATGAACCTAGGTGATAATGGATGAAATGACCTTTGAAATGATGATGACCATGAATGGATTGAATGGAGTATAATTTCATACCTAGGACCACTACCAAGTAAACCTAAAACAGTATGTTTGATCACTAAACATTTGGACACTAACATTAGCTCCAACTGGGGATGGAAGCTCCTTCAGGAGGTATCAAGAACACTGTAGAGTACGTAGCCTCATCCATTGGGAAATGAATTCAAAACTAGAAACTAAAATAACTTTGACAAAATGAAATGAAAAATTACAACAGAAAATTACTTTGACTCAAAAAGTAACTTGACTTTTTGAACTTTAAAAAGAAAAACATCAACTGATCATATAAGCCTCATGGCTTTCTCCTTGGGCTTCAAACTTATGCAACAACTTCCTTATTATTTGACGACAATTAAAAGTGATATTTACAACCTTTTTTTCCAAGATTTTGAGGAATCTACCATTCACCAGTCCTCTCAGAATTTCTTACCCATCAATATATTCTAACAAAAACACCTTATTACCCTTGACCATTGTAATCTTGTATGGAAATTTCCATAGGATATCAACTTTCCATGCTTACCTTTGTCTTCATTTCGGGCATCCCATATAACAAAAACATCTCCTAATTTGAAATCATCAGCTTGTATTTTCTTGTCATAGATCTTCTGATTTTCTCCTGAAGTTTTGAAATGTGATTGAAAAATTCTTCCCTTAACTGTTGTAAATGAATCATTTTACTAATTTTTCACTGGATATCATTTTCCTCACTATTGATCTCGTGCATAATTTTCATCATCGACATTGCTAAAGAAAGGGAAACATTGTGTCGACACAATACACAAGCTAGAAAGGTGACATGTTGATTGATCTCTTCATGCTAACTCTATCCGCCCATAGAGAATTTATGAGCTTTTTGTACAAATTTATTTTGTTCTCTTGCAGCAATTTCTTGATTACGTTAACCCATGATGTTCCTGATGATTCAACCAACCTGTTTCCTTGAGGATAGTATGTTGTAGAATGCCCGAGTCTTATGTGATATTTATCACAAAATTATATCATCTTTTTGGACTTAAAGGAGGTTGCATTTTTAGTGATAATTTTCTATGGGCAACCAAAACGGGATAGAATATTTCTCTCCAAAAACTGAATAATGATGGTGTTTGTAGCTTGCCTCATGGTGATGGCTTCAATCCACTTTGTGAAGTAATTGGTGGTAGTGAATATCCTCTTATCCTGAGCTTATGATGGCTGATGGATCTCGCTAATGAAATCAAGACGCCACTACTAGAAAGGTGCTTAAACTGCAATTGGTTTCAAAGGCAATGGTAAGAGATTTTTCTTTCCCTACAAAATTCAACACTCATGACAACTCACGAAAGTTTTATAAACATTGAAAAATAAAATTGGCCAATAAAAGCTAGCCCTCTGTATCTTATTTTTTGTAGTATTCCAGAAAAGATGACCACCAAAATCACCTTTATGAAAATCATTCATTACTTTTTCAACTTCTCCTTCTACCAAATAGTTCAAAAAAACTCCATCGGGTCTTTCCAATACAAAACATTGTTAAGAACACAATACTTAAGAGCCTTCAAATTTATATATCTACCTTTACTTCTAGGTAAGCTGGGAGGAGGATTCAAATGTTGCAGCACATGTATAATATCAGCATACCATGGAAAGAAAGAAAAAAATTCAGATACTTGAGGTAATGAATCAACCTGTTGCTCCTCAGATAATGGAGCAATGAAATTGATGTCCAAGGCATGCAACTTTGAGACCGCCATGAGATTAGCCAATCCTTGTCCTTTGATCATATTTTTATGTTTGATTTCCAAGCCATACTCCAGCATGGCAGCTATCCACTTTCCACGTTGTTGAGATTCAACAATAAAATTTCAGCACCCATGCCTAGTGCATTAAGCACCTACACTAGGGTGGGGCCCACAAGGCCAAATTTGGTGCATGTCTATTTTAGCTATCCCTTAATTAAGATGGACAATCAAATGTAATCTAATCTCAAAATAACTTGTAATATTTAACGGAGTGTGATGAACTCAATTAACTCATGAATGTCAAGTTGAGGGTATTTGGTGAGGCATTCAGAGTAATTCTAGTTGTAATAGAGTTCGAAGTGTAGTGGTGCATTAGTTAATGCAGGTTGTAATCAGTTTAACTCAGTTAAGTAAGTTAAAATCAGTTGTGCTAGTTGTAACTGTTAGATACACTAGTGAGAGATCAAGTGAATTAAATATTACTTAATTCACAATCAGTAATCTCACATGCAACTGAGGATTTACTGTTATTAGTTGCATGCATGTCAGATCCAGTGGAGACCCAGTTGAGATCTAGATGAAAGGGAAGTTCACTATCAGTTGTAGGATTATTGGGTTGCACCCATGCAGCCAAACACCTATTGGAGTGTCCATGATACTTGCGCATTCAAGGAAGGAAAAAATTCCTATTCTTTATGGATTGCATTCATCGGGGATTGTGCAAGAAAAGAAGGTTGTATGGAGGCAGTAAAATGGCTAAGTATTGGTCAGCTTTATGTATGACAGTGTGAGATAATTAGCTGAGTACAGGAGGGCTCTTGTGAGAAGAGTTGTATGTAATTGTTTCATGATTCCATGTTGAATATACAATAGAAGATAGTGGGGTTTTGAGCAGCAAGCTTTCCCTAGGAAAGTATCTGTGTTGTGGCTTGATTGATTCTAATTTGCTTCATGTGATTGGTGATTGTGTTTTTCATTCCGCAAAGTTTTGTAGAAGTGATTCAATATTTAACTTTAGTACATTTTTAGATCAGATTTAATCCATGATATACATGCGTGTTGTATAATTTCTACATGGTATCAAAGTATAGGAAATCACAATTGTGAAGAAGGAGCTGAGTTTGTCATTGAATAGAATTAAAATTTGTAGAAATAATTTCTTGGTGCTACATCTGATTCCAGATCGAAATGGATTTCAATGGCTTGAGGTTGGAGTATGCACTCGATATAAGCTCAAACTATATTTCTTGGAAGGACATGATGGAGGTAGTACTTGAAGATAATGGTTTGAAGGAATTCATTGACAGTGATGTTCCTTAACCCGCTGTGACAAATGTTGCAAAACTTGATGCATGGCAAACGAAAGTGGCAAAGGCGAGGAGGATCCTATCGGAGGTAGTACAAGACCACATTTTCTCAAGCCTCCATGGGAAAGCTACACCATATTCAATGTGGAAGGTTTTGACGGATCTATTTCAGAGCAACAACGACCATAGGAAATTGGCACTCAAAGATAAACTCAGGAAGATCAAGATGGAGAAAGGAAACTCCATTCCAAAATATCTAACAAATTTTGTCCAATGTCACGATGATTTGGGGAGTGTTGGTACAACTATCGCTAATGATGATTTGGTGAGCCTGGCTCTCCTAGGACTTCCCAAAAGTTGGCACAGTTATCAAGATTCTGTCAATGGAAGGGAAATGCTGCCAGATTGGGAACAACAGTGGTCAGATTTGGTGCAGGAGGAGTTCAGACGGAACACCAGAGATGGATATTCATCTAAGAATGAATATGAATAAAATTGTGCTTTGGCTGCCAAGGCAAATAAGGGGAAGGGGAAGAAATTACATTCCAAATCCAAGTCCAAATATGGAAAGAAGTGGGACATGTCCAGGGTGAAGCATTTTCACTATCACGAGCATGGGAATTATGCTACTAATTGTCCACAAAAGAAGAAGAACAATAAAGCTGGAGGATCTGCAGCTGGTGAGGCTTTGGCCTCACAATTTGAGCTTGACATCTCATTTATCGCATGCATGGCGTCAAGTGCATTGGGATCTGTGTGCTATTTGGATAGTGGTGCTTTCTTTCACATGATGTGAGACAAAGAAATTTTTAGTAGCTTGGAGGAGAAGGATCTCCAGATGCATGTTGAAATTGGTGATGACGAGTGGTACAATGCTTCCCAGATTGGTACCATTACCTTCCAGAGAAATTCAAGTAAACCCTTTCAATTAAAAGATGTAATACACCAGGTTTGAAGAAAATTTTAGTCTCAATTGCAACGTTGGAGGATAGAGGTTATGATGTTGTTTTTAGCGAAGGAAAATATTTCCTGCGACACAAAACAATAGGAAAAGTCAAGAGCATAGGGATTTGAGTTAAGAATGTCTACAAGCTTGAGGTAGATGGTTGCGCAGAAATGATGGGCAAGGCGGATAAAGTGGTGAGCCAAAATGAGGGCATATTATGGCACAAGAGATTGGGCCATCTTCACCATGGAGCCTTGAAAGTCATGCAACAAATTTCTACTGGTCTTCCTAGGGGTACACTTGCGCAGTAAAACACATGAAAGGGATGCACTATGGGAAAATATGTAAAGGCCACCTTTCATGAGAAGGAGAATTGAGATTCGGGGATCCTTGAGAGAGTTCACACAAACGTTTGTGGACCATTCTCTGTTGCTTCGACATCAAAACGTAAGTACTATGTGATATTTGTTGATGAATTTTCTCGTAAGTGTTGGATCTTCTTCACGCAAAAGAAAGATCAGACATTCTCAATTTTTTTTGAGTTTAATGCACTGGTGGAGAAAGAGTCGGGGAATCAAGTGAAGGCTCTGAGAAGCGATAATGGTGGTGAATACATCTGTAGCAAATTCAATAACTTCTACAGCAAAGAATGAATTTGTAGAGAATACATGGTGCCTCATAACCCATAGCAGAATGGGGTCGTGGAAAGAAATTATAGAATGATCATGGGTGTAGCAAGAGCGATGTTGCATGATCAAGCCCTACCAATGCATATGTGGGCAGAAGCATACAACACTGCAGTATTTGTGCAGAACCGTTGTCCTCATTGGATACTTGGCATGAGTACACCTTAAGAGGCTTTCACTGGTAAGAAACCTGATGTTTCACACCTTAATATTTTTGGCTCATCTGTTTATGTGCATGTGACCAAGGACGCCAGGAAGAAGCTTGAACCAACATCTGAGATCGGGATTTTTGTGGGGTACACTGAAACGCCCCACAACTATTGAGTGTATTTTCCAAACAAAAAAATGACTATTGTGCGACAAGATATAAAATTTGATGAGGAGAAAGCCATGCAGCTTCCCCTTGAGAGGGAGTTTGAATTACATGAAGAGGAGGAACTTTTTGTTCTCAAGGATGAGCCTCAAGATGTGGAGAAGCCACATGAGGAGGTTCATGGAGTGGAGGAAAACACTCATGCAGATCCATCCATCAAAAATGGCAGAAGGTGCACCACGGAAGCTGATAGATTGAGACTTGATGCTGATGAGAATGTAGGAGCCCCTACTTCATAGTGCAAACAAAGACAGTCTCCTAATAGGTTTACTGGATACATGGCTCTTATGAGAAAATGTATTGTGACTGAACCATCTTCCTTTCAGGAAGCAGTGCAGCAACCAACTTGGGTTGATGCAAAGGTGGAGGAGTATGACTCCATTGTCAAGAATAGTGCATTGGAGATTGTCCCAAGACTGGTCGACAAATCAGTGGTTGGATCGAGATGGATCTACAAGGTAAAGAACACTTTTGATGGGAGTGTGGAGAAATAAAAAGGCCAGATTTGTGGCTTGGGTATTCTCACATATCGAGGGGATCGATTATGATGAGACTTTTTCACCTGTTGCAAGGTACTCTTCTATTAGATCCATCCTTGCACTCTCAGCGCAAATGGGATGGCGCATTCATCAGATGGATGTGAAAACTATGTTTCTCAATGGGATCATTAAGGAAGAAGTGTACATAGAGCGTCTTGAAGGTTTTGATATCTTCAACAGTGAGTTGCATGTGTGCTGAATTAAGAGAGCGCTATATGGGATGAAGCAAGCACCTCGTGCTTGGTACACTTGGATAGACAGCTATTTCATTAGACTGGGCTTCACCAAAATCGAAGCAGATGCAAACCTGTACCAGATTGTGATTGAGGGTAAGCTATTGATTATTGTTCTTTATGTTGATGATATAATTTTGAGTGGTGATGAGCAGCTGATACACTCATGCAAGGAGGATCTTGCAAGGGATTTCGAAATGAAGGAAATGGGACTCCTTCATTATTTCCTTGGATTGGAAATATGGCAATGGGATGGTGAATTTTTTGTGTCTCAAGATAAGTATGCAAAGGAGATACTGGGTAAGTTTCACGTGGAGAGATGCAAACCCATGGATACTCCTCTTCCAGGAAAATGGAGGAAAGAGAATGCTACTTTTGGATAGGTAGTGGATGCTACTGTCTATAGGCAGTTATTTAGTTCACTGATGTATCTAGTGAACACCAGACCAGACATTTGCTACGTAGTTAACCAGCTAAGTAAAGCTATGGTTAAGCCTACCAAGCTCTTTTGGAAGGCGAGGAATCATGTCTTGAGATACTTGAGGGGCACATCAGAATATGGTCTATGGTACAGATGGATAGAGGGAGTGAAGCTTCAAGGCTTCACGGATGAAAATTGGGTGGGAATTCCATCAAAAAGAAAGAGCACATCAAAAGGGATCTTCAACATAGTATCAACAATAGTTTCCTGGTACATCACAAAAAATCGATCTGTGGCACTCAGTTCAATGGAAACAGAGTACATGGCAGCAAGTCAAGCTGCATGTGAGGCTATCTGGATGATAAATATCTTGGTTGGCTTGTTTGGTTCTCAGATGGATCTGGCAGTGATTCATTGTGATAATCATCGTTGCATTAATCTTTCGATTAATCCTATGTTTCATGATAGGTCCAATCACATAGATATCGGGTACCATCATCTCATAGATTATGTGTAGAGAAGAATAATGTTGTTTCAGTACATTCCCACAGAAGATTATGATCCAGATATTCTGACGAAGGTGCTCACTAGGAGAAAATTTGAATACCATAGAGGCATGATCGAAGTGAAAGATAATCCCTTTCTTGTTGAGAGGGAGTGTTAAGATTCAACAAGAAAATTTTAGCACCCACACCTAGTGCATTAAGCACCTACACTAGGGTGGGGCCCACAAGGATAAATTTGGTGCATGTATATTTTAGTTATCCCTTAATTAAGATGGACAATAAAATGTAATATAATCTCAAAATAAATTGTAATAGTTAACTGAGTGTGATAAAATCAGTTAACTCATGAATTTCTAGTTGAGGGTAGTTGGTGAGGCATGCATAGTAATTCTAGTTGTAACAGAGTTTGATGTGTAGTGGTGCATTAGTTAATTCAAGTTGTAATCAGTTCAACTTAGTTAAGTGAGTTAAACTCAATTGTGCTAGTTGTAATTGTTTGATACACTAGTGAGAGATCAAGTGAATTAAATATTAATTAATTCACAATCAGTGATCTCACATGCAACTAAGGATTTAATATTATTATTTGCATGCATGTCAGATCCAGTGGATACCCAGTTCATATCTACGTGAAAGGGAAGTTGACTATCAGTTGTAGGATTATTGTGTTGCAACCATGCAAACAAACACCCATTGGAGTTCCCATGATACTTGAAAGATCAAAGGAAGGCCAAAATTCCTATTCTAGGGATTGCATTCGTTGAGGATTGTGCAAGAAACGCATGCTGTCTAGAGAAAGAAAATTGGCTAAGTATTGGTCAGATTTATGTATGACAGTGTGAGACTATTAGTTGAGTATAGGAGGGCTCTTCTGAGAAGAGTTGTATGTAATTGTTTCATGATTCCATGCTGAATATACAATAAAATATAGTGGGGTTTTGAGCAACAAGCTTTCCTTGGGAAATTATCTGTGTTGTGGCTTGTGTTGGGCCACAAATATGTCATTATTATTACCACTTTATAACGTATATTTCATCCATTTCTATTAGTATTTATCACATTATTTATCATAATTTATCATTTAATTCAATTTTATAATAATTTATGGTCTTATGGTTAAGTAATACGTATTCTCCTTTATTTATAATAAATTGATAATTATTATGCATGATTTTGTCAAATATGGTTTATTAATCTGTTATAACATCACTCACATTTTTAGCCTCCAAGATCTCTTCCAGATTGGAAATTCGATCTCCAACTATCCCAACTCAGAAATCCGTTGAGATAAAAGGCGACAGTTTTGTGTTGCCTATTTCAGACAAATGAAGATTAATCCTGAAAATAAAAGACACGGTTTTTGTGCAGAACAGACCAATTCGGTTTTTCAGTGAGCAGTTTTCCAAAATTTGGTTTGGATTGAGAGAAATGGAAGGTTCTCTGAAGGTGATATTCTTAGATTTGTTGTTGTGGTCATTTTCCAAATTCTTCCAATTGCAATACCACATTCGACTTGTTCCAACTGAGTCATGATATTTCAGATCTGATTTTGTTGATCAATTTGTCGTAGAAAATCTCCAATTTTAATGATAAATCATTTTGTAATCAAGTTAGTTGTAATTTCCCTTTTCTCTCTATGTATTTAAATGAAACAAGATATCAAAGAGGGGGGATAATGGGGATGAACATATGAACAATTGCCGAATGAACTAAGGAACAATTGTTGAATACGAGATGATTAATTGATGAACTTGAGACAATGCTAAGAGCTTCATTTTGATTTAATTATTTCTCTCATATATTTTAATGAAGGAAGTTATCCATTGAGTTCTACATCTGTTACTTGTAATCTGATCTAAATTATTTCTCAACGCAGAACTGAGTCTTGGGCAGTTGGGCCCACTACCTTGGATGAGGTGATGCCTTAAACATCTAAAGTAGTTAGTTGTGTGCTTTTTTATTTGAATTTCAATTCGGATTCCTTAAAGTCAATTTCCTTTATTAAAAGTAATTTGTTGTTTGCTGCATTTTCCATATTTGTTATTTCTCTCAATTTCCAGATTTCATTTAATTTGCCGCTCTATATTAGCATTTGAATTATGTTGAGTGCAATAGGTTAAATTTAGAATTCAACAATGTGTGATTTAATTTAGTATTGATTCAAGTCGTGTGATTAGCATAATTATTTTCCTGTCATTTACTTTCTAGTTTTGAGATTTAGTGTTGATTTTCAAGTCTTACATTTCATTTCTTTTCGAATGAGATTCATAGTGTAGAACATAATCATGTAGAACCAGTGTTACTTGTTGGTATTTCTATGCATATATTTTTCCGATTGTTTTGAAATAAAAATACATTCCTTGGTTGATAATTAATGACTAGGTGATTAGTTGTTTTTATTAATCAATTAATTTTACCCAACATTTTGGCGTCGTTGGTGAGGAAAGCAGTCAAATAGCACTACCACACTAATATATGGTTGTAAATACATACCTCATTCCAGGGAGAGTGTTTAGGAGTGTTGTCTTTTTATTTTTTTCGTTTTGTTGTGAAATAATTGGGTATTGAAAATGAGAGGTAAGAACTTGCGTATTAGTAATTAAAATGCTTGCTCTCCAGCCCGCTTCTCAGCAATTTTGCAAAGGTTAAATAGGATAGCTGTTTGTTTTTTTATGAATGACTTAGTAGAAAAGGTAGAAATTTGAAGAAATCTTATCATTTCACTTAAGTGGTGATGTAAGCACCACCCATTCCACTAGCCAAATGAGAGGAACATTTGAAGGAGGAACCTTAAAGCAACACATGAAGAACATCTTCTATAATTGTCAAAAATGGCTCACATTGTTACTTTTAATTTCCTATCAGAGATCTAGGAGGAGTGACACAAATGCACATAATTCCCCCATCAACTCTAGCAAATTTTCATGGTTTGGAAAATGAGGATCCAGATACATTCTTATTTGAGTTTAAAGTACTTTGTAAAGGATATGATTATTGTACTAATGATCAAAGGTTGAAAGTGTTTCCTCTTACTCTAAAAGGAGCAGCTCTCCAATGGTTCATGAACCTTGGTGGGAACTACATTCAAACATGGGAGACATGAAGAATGTATTCTTGAATAAGTACCAAAACTATTGCAAGGCCATTGAGGAAATTTTCAATATGATACAGGGGGGAGATGAAATCTTGGAGGACTATGTGGAGCAATTTAAATACAACCTTCAAAAATCAAAGTATAAATATTTGGAAAAAGAGGTCTTGAAAACACTCCTACTCAAAGGAATCAAAGATGAATTTTTAGAACTCTTAAATATGATAGGAAAAGGTGATGTTTTTCAGCTATCATATGATTATGTTTGGATTTATGCATAAGGTATTGAAGAGGAATCTCCAAGGCTGGTAAGAATTCTAAAGAATTTTCTTCTTTCTTTTCCAAATCTACTACAAGAAGAGGAGATATAAGAGCTGAAATCAATGATTTATTTGAACATTTTAAAATTGATTTTATTAGATCTCTAAATTCAAAATTGCATGTTTTGCAGGTAAAGAAAAATTAGGAAAAAATTGAAGAAGTATTTTTCCCTCATTGCCAAAAGGAATATCCAATGCATATTTTCTCTTTCTTACCTAGGATGAAAGAAACATATCAAAGAAATTGAGAAGCTATAAGGTCACAACCATGGAAACCATGGGCTAAATGTATGGTTCAAAACACTTCATCTCCATTTTCTTACTTGCATAATCCATTATGGAATACTCCTTTGTTAGGGTAGCCATGTCTATCTCAATATAACCACCACCAATCATGTCCACAAGTTTGGCATGGTTCATCTCATTATTACATGACTACTCTCCCTCATCTTTTAGCACAAGCACATTATCCATATTCTTTACCAGCTCTTCAACAACATCTTGCTTTTCTATCAAAATCATCCACACAACCCAATCAACTACATCATCAAAATCCTCCATGCCCTACACAATTTCCTGCTCAATCCATTCCACGCCCTCATAGTAATAAATGAGTACAACATGCTTACAGTGCTGACATTAGGGGAATTTTGAGGTCTAAAATGGGCCTCATAAGAAAAATGTACAACAAAAATAAACTTTATAACAACCAATAGGATTCAAGATGATGATGTCATCCATAATGGATGATTCACCATTTTTGGAGTAAAAAAAGTAAAAATATTAAAAAATAATAAAATAATAAAACTATTTTTTCAACTCGTATTTTAAACTTATCTCCCAAAATTTTTACTCAAATTTCGAGCGAGAGTACTCGTTGGATGCGGAATTTAATTCCTCATCCAAGGAGTACCCATGTTGCATACTTTCGATGAACTCTTCTACACGAAAAATGAGAAATACATAAAAAACATGATTGTAATCACATTTTTTTATGTATTTCTCATTTTTCGTGTAGTAGGACCCATCAAAAGTATGAAACATGGGTACTCCTTGGATGGGGAATTAAATTCCGCATCCAACGAGTACTCTCGCTCGAAATTTGAGTAAAAAATTTCGGAGATAAGTTGAAAATATGAATTGGAAAAGTAGTTTTTTCATTTTTCCCTCTAAAATTTGATGATGTCATCAAATCTTATTAGATTTTTTCCACTATTATTTTATAATTTCCTTAGGAGGCCCATTTTAGACCTCAAAATTCCCCTAATGACTACAAAATTTACCCAGCCTTCCCACAAATTTTATCTCACATTCACCATTATAGAAAACTTATATTGAGATTGGGAAGGCTTCAAATACAAAAATTGCCGAATTCATGGAAGAACTTCAAGAAATGAAAACTATGCGAAATCAAGAGAATAAAGGATATAATGAAGATTGGTTTAACTCCATCATTTGTTTGCAGCATCACTCCATACTTCAACAATTTTTGGCACCATCCTTTCAAGGGAAGTTGGTCCTTCATACCCTATTATTTATTAACATGTATTTTTCAAATTTGGGTATGTACAAACTTGAGGCCTTATTTCGAAAATGGTTCCATTGGAAGTACTCTTACACGTAAGTATATTTTATTTTTCAAATTATAGTAGGCTAGTGTAGAAAATAGAATAATTAAGAACATAAATAAATAAATTTCTTTATCTAAAAAAAAAAGAAAAGAAAAAAAAGTTGTTTTTGTTGCAACACATTGTGAAAATCAACATTGGTGATAAATGTTTGAATTTAATTATGCATGTAGATGTATTATATTGAATATAATATTTCTACAAATACTCATATTCATTTTTGTCACCAATTTGGAAAAATTTCTTGAATATCATATTTTTTGGCTTGCGGGCTTGATAAAATTTATGCAAACACAATTGAGATAGTCATGTTTTGAGGGAACAAAAGGGAATATTTTTAAAACATGTTTCTATCCTAAGTATCCCTTTATGTCTATATTCCAACCAAATTTTAATCACTCAATTTTTATTTGAAATAAAAAAGTTATAACCAAAACATTGACGTGGGTGTCTAGTTGGCAGCTCAGGGACAAAGTTGGGACAGTCAGATTTTGGAGGCCTAAATGACTAGATATTGAAAAATTGTTTCTATGGTATATTAATCTATGAATATAGTTTACAAGGCAATTTGATTCACTATATTTCGATATATTATGAGAAATTTATGACCAAAATACTGACTACCTATCGTAAATCAACATTCTCAAAACTCTATTTTTCCAACTGTTCACTAGCACATTCGACCCATCAATTATTATTTCCTTAAAAAATTGTTTCTATTGGAGATATATAAATGAATCTAATTTAATCTCCAATTTGAATCATGTGAATCCATCATAAAACGAAAACGTTATGCATAAAATATCAATTTTTGGTCTAAGTTGGGAAATTGAAAATGACTTCGTTATGTAGGTTGTTCTAAGTAAATTTTACATATCATATCATGTAATTTTTATAACCTATTTCTATTGGTTATATCACTTTGAAACAAATTTCATTTGGCTTTAGAATCAGTGAAATTAGACGAAAAAAAAAGAATTTATGATTAAAGCACTGTTGTTCAATATGGTCGACCAATGTTCTCCCGCAGGTGACATATAATTCTACTTTGTTTATATTTCTGTGGATTCGTTTTACAGAGTAACTAATTTTTAGTTTTTTTTATATTTATTGGATTAAGAGAGCTCGTACACTTCTCTTATTCCATGATTTTATGTTTTTATTGCAGGTAGATACTCATTTTTTTGCAAGTCCGAAGAGAATAAAGGAAGTCCATTTATGAAAAATTGATCCTTGAAGACAATGTTAATGAAATAAGGGCATTTCATCCAAACATATATTAAGAATTTTAATATCATGTGATGTTCAATTTTTTAGGCATCATGATCTAAAATAACTTATAAGATCTTTCCACAAATTTCCAGTTAATACCTGCCAACAAGAAAACAATGTGAAGATATTTTTATTATTTGATGGAATCATAACAGGAAAAATGAAGAATTGAAAATTCAAGTCATTCCCACCAAATCATTTTTTATTTTCAAAGGATAATTTTTTTACATTCATTCACCATTGACAGATTGTTGTTCCTGTAAACAGGTTAATGTTCCCTTAGGAAACAACATTACTCCAACTGAAATTAAAACCGTTGTAACTTAATCTATTTATTTATTTACTCTTTTTTATAAAGTGTTGTTTCTTTTCTGATTTCTCTTATGTTTTTGTGTTTCAAGTGTTGCATCTTTCAAATTTGTAGTTGTCATTCCGTTGGCAAATGCGCAGTTGCTATAAATAAACAGTTGTTGTTCCGTCCAGCGAACATTTGTTGTTTTATCAAATGAAGAGTTGTTGTTCCATTCCCGACTGCACATTTGTTGTCCCATCTTCGACTGTGTAGCTGTTGTTCGATCAAATGGACAATTGTGTTTCTTTTGCGTGTGCTTAATAACTATTTTTCATTCAATTGAAGAACTTTTGTTCAATCAATTGAACAACGCAATTTTTTTGGTGTGTTTTTGTTGTTCAATCAATTGAATAATGCAATTTTTTTGGTGTGTTTTTGTTGTTCAATCAATTGAAAAACACAATTTTTTTGGTGTGTTTTTGTTTTCAATCAATTGAACATTGCAATTTTTTGGTGTGTTTTCTGTTGTTCAATCAATTGAACAACGCAATTTTTTTGGTGTGTTTTTGTTGTTCAATCAATTAAACAACGCAATTTTTTTGGTGTGTTTTTATTGTTCAATCAATTGAACACAATTTTTTTGGTGTGTTCTTTTGCTGTTCAATCAATTGAACAATTGTTGTTCAATCGACTGAACAACCATGCCTTTTGTAATACATAGTTGTCTAAATGATTTTTGCCAATTTTATGGCCATATAACCATTTTTTTATGCATTTTCTAATGAAAATCATCTTGTTAATGGGTAATGTGTATCTAAGAAGGGGAAAAGCAGTGACAGTAATAAAAATTATGATCTTTTCACCTTTGATATATATCTTTCTTTTTAGACATTGATATGGCCTAACTATGTAATAGCTTGCTGGATATCTTTTCTTCAGACATATTATAAAGAATTCGTTATCTTAATACCATGTTGGGCTTTCTTTTTACACTATCAATGGCTAATCTTCTAGGGTAGGGTGACTTAGGAATAATTGTATATCTTTTGTTGGAATTTATTTTCACTCCTCACACCATCCCTAACTCTTCAGGAGTTAATGAGCCTCCCTCTATTTATGATTATATATATATATATATATATACAAAAATAAAAATACTATGCAAATATTTTAGAAAGGATAGGGGGTATCATCATGAGCCAACCTACCATGATCATAGAGAGATAACAAGTAACATTCCTGCAATGGCTACCACACGGGGGCAATGACCTTCCAGCCAAAGTAAAAACTGCTTGAAGGACAGGAGGTCTCATCACGAGTCGGCTTGATTACTTTGTTAAATTGTAGTGAATGGCACTGTGGCTATCTGGTTACCATGCCAGCACGATGGTATTTCTATAAGAGTAAATAAATAATCAAAATACTAAATAGAGGATTCTGGCTCATTTTTGGGTTAAAAAGAAACCTTGTCGAGGCTATGGATGCCTACTAGAAATAGTGGCTCTGCTTGTGGCATTGGAGTTTTATGATAACAACCAATAATTTTATATTCTCTTATTTTTACCAATCCATTCCCAAAGGAGAAATTACCATTTGAATAGTGTTATATTTATAAAAACTAGTATGCGTAGTAAAACTACATATGAATTAACTTAATTATGTCTGATTATTTAATCCCAGCAGTTGTTACCACTCTTTACATATAATGTTCTGTCACAACTTTCCATCAAAGAAAAAATCCTTTTCATAACAATTATTTCTTTGTTTTTCCTTCTTAATCATTTCCCCACCATCCTTATGATTTGTGCTGATTTGATTGATTTTTTCCACAATATATGTAGTTCTGGTTATTATTCTATTGCATTTATGAATCCATAACATCTTTGCCCGTGCTTTTTGGTCATGGACACCTGGGGGAAGAAAAAACCTGCCACACTTTGTACTTACATTCAGCTTGCATAGCTTCCACCTTTTGCATCACTTTCAACATCAACTCAGCCTACATCAGCTTCAACAAATTCCAGTCCATAAATGCCATTCCATATTTTTACGGAGGTAAAACTTGAGGTAAAATAGCATAAGTTTTTGATTTATTAAGAATTTTGGAGAATTTCATGAAAATCCATTGGGAATTATTTATCTTCATTCGTTCCACTTCTTTACCACTTTCCATTTTTTAGAGACATAAAAGCTTTCAGTTTGGGGGAGTGTTACTTTCTTCCATTTCTTTATTTTGACAATGCCATCACCCATTGATCTCCTTATTCATTCTCAAAACCTCCCTTATTCCATGTTATTTTACACCAAACATAACGATTGTAGCAACTACCTCAATCTATTTTCTACTATAACATGAGGGCATGCTAATTCTCTAGTTTGGGGGAGGAATTGCTACACATGATGGATGTTTTCTACTTTCTTTCTCATTTAAGGCATACAATTTCATTTTTATACAGTGCATAAATTGATTTGTGCATATCTTTAAAACTATGAACTGAATTCTTGTGATTTTTTTGGACAGTAAAGAAGTATCTTTAAACTACACAAACCCAGAAAATTTCAAGCTAAATTAGTTTGTAAAATTTCAAAAATCATGCACTATCGCCTACAACCATTTTTCTTATATCTCATGACCCTGCATCAAAATAATCTGATTTTTGGATTAGAGAAGCATTAACATATGGTTGAAAGTCAATTTGAAAATTGTTGTGTCTTCACCAACATCATTAAAATTGAATATATTTTTTTTTGAGGAAGAAGTCATTTGTTCCATCAATATAATGACTTGGGGTAAAAATTTTGATTATTGTATTACAGCTTGATTAATACAGAGGCTTTGGGTTGCATGAGGACATGCAACATATTCAATTTGGGGGTATGTTGGGCTGCAAATATTTCATTATTATTATCACTTTCTAATGTCTATTTCAAAAAATTATACCATTCTTTATCACATTCTTTATCATAATTTATCATTTAATTTCATTTTATAATAATTTATGCTCTTATGAATAAGTAATACGTATTCTCCTTTATTTCTAATAAATTGATAATTATTATGCATTATTTTGTCAAATATGGTTTATTAATCTATTATACATCACTCACATTTTTAGCCTCCAAGATCTCTTCCATAATTGAAATTCGATCTCCAACTATTCCAACTTAGAAATTTGTTGGGATAAAAAGTGACGATTTTGCGTTGGCTATTTTGAACAAATGAATATGAATCCTGAGAGTCTAAGACATGGGCCTTGTGCAGAACAAACCAATTCAAATTTTCTATGAGCCGTTTTCCAAAATTCGTTTTGGATTGAGAGAAACAGAAGGTTATCTGAAGGCGATTTCCTCAAATTTGTTGTTGTGGTTGTTTTCCAAATTCTTCCAATTGCAATACCACATTCAACTTGTTCTAGCTGAGTCATGATATTTCAGATCTGATTTTGCTGATCAATTTTTTCTAGACAATCTCCAATTGTAATGGTAAATCATTTTGTAATCAAGTTAGTTGTAATTACCCTTTTCTCTCTGTGTATTTAAATGAAACCAGAGATCAAAGAGGGGGGATAATGGGGATGAACATATAAACAACTTCTTGATGAACGAAGGAACAATTTTTGAATCTGAGATGAATAATTGATGAACTTGAGACAAAGCTAAGAGCTTCATTCTGATGTAATTATTTCTCTCATATATTTAAATGAAGGAAGTTATTCATTGAGTTCTACATCTGTTACTTGTAATCTGATCTGAATTATTTCTCAAGGCAGAACTGAGTCTTGGGCAGTTGGGCCCACTACCTTGGACGAGGTGTTGCCTTGAAAATCTAAATTAGTTTAGTTGTGTTCTTGTTTGTTTCAATTTCAACTCTGGTTCCTTAAAGTCGATTTCCTTTCTTAAAAGTAATTTGTTGTTTGCTGCATTTTCTAGATTTGTTATTTCTCTCAATTTTTAGATTTCATTTAATTTGTCACTCTAAATTAGCATTTGAATTATGTTTAGTGCAATAGGTTAAACTTACAATTCAAAAATGTGTGATTTAATTTAGTATTGATTCAAGTCGTGTGAGTAGCATAATTATTTTCTTGTCATTTAATTTTTGTTTTTGAGGTTTAGTGTTTCTTTTCAAGTCTTATATTTCATTTCTTTTAGAATGATATTCATAGTGTAGAACATAATCATGTAGAACTAGTGTTAAGTGTTGGTATTTCTATGCATATATTTTGTCGATTGTCCTGAAATAAAAAGACGTTCCTTGGTTGAAGATTAAAGACTAGGTGATTAGTTGTTTTTATTAAGAAATTAATTTTACCCAACAGCTTGATTGATTTTTCTTTGCTTCATGTGATTAACGATTACATTTTTAATTATGCAAAATATTTGTAGAAGCGATTCAGTCTTTAACTTTAGCACATTGTTAGATCGGATTGAATCCATGATATACATGCTTTTTGTATAATTTCTACACATGCCAACCTTCAAGATCATTTTTTGTTAGCACATCTTTGACAGGAGCATTTGGGACATATGCAAGAACATGAGAGTGAAGAATATAGACTTGAAAGTCTTTCAATGCTTTAACTAGCGCCAAGGCCTATTTTTTAATGATATTGTAATTCAAGGATGTGTTTCTTATGGTTATACTAAAGAAGGCGATGGGCTGCTCTGTTTTCTGATATTTATTTTGCATAAGGACAGAATCTAGAGTATGTTCAGAAGCAAAGGAAAAGATGATGAAATCAAGTGTATAATCCAGGATGATAAGTATAGGAGCATGAGACAATGAAAACTTAACTTTATTGAATGATTTCTTTTCCTCATCAGACCACTTCACTTCGTTGTCTTTCTTCAACATATAAGTAATTTCTCTTGAATGTTCGGCAAGGTTAGGAATAAACCTTCTCAAGATGTTAATTTTACCATTGAATGACTAGATTTCCTTCTTGCTTCTAGGATAGTCCAAATTCTAAATTGCTTCAATCCTTGAAGGATCTATCCAGATGTCATCTTTAGATATGATATGACCAAGAAAATTCCCTTCTTCCATAGAAAACAAACTCTTCTTTGGATTCAATGATATGCCAAATATTATTCTTTTCTGAAAAACGATCTTCAAATGTTGCAAGTGATCTTCATCCGTCTTCAAAACAATTGTGATGTCATCAAGATAAATGACCAAAAATACATCATTTTCATTGGCAAAGGTGATATCCATCCCTCGCTGAAAATTTTCTACTGCATTCTTCAATCCAAAGGGCATTGCAGCATACATAAAGATACCCCACAGTATTGTAAATCCTATATTCTCCTGATCATCCAGATGAACTAAAATATGATTATACCTAGAATATCCATCCAACAGTGAAAGTCTGGAAGAACCAATCACCCTTTGTAGAATATGATCCATATTTGGAAGTGTGTAATTGTCTTTCAACGATACTTTATTCAGATTCCTGAAATCTATACACAAGCGAATCTCTTTGATCTCCTTTCTTACTAGCACTAAGTTTGACACCCAATTTGAAAAATTAAGAGGAACTATAATAACAACAATATACAACCTGTCTACTTATTTTTGAGTGGAGGGTGACAACTTGGGATTCATTCTCCTTAGTTTATGGAAAAAAGGATTCTGATCATGCTTTAAGGGAATGGTGTGCTGAATTATACTCTTATCATACACTTTCAGATCAAAATACTCCCATGCAAAAACATCATCAAACTGAGACATGAGTGATGCATATTTACCTTTCATTTCTAAGCTGAAGGATTTTGAAATATTGACCATTTCGGGCTTTTCAGGAGTGCCAAGATTGAGGTCTTCCACTCCTACTTCTATTGGCAGCATTGTTGGTTTCCGTGCAAAATCATCTTGGTCAAAAATCTCCTCCAATGGTATAAGACCTCTCAGAATAGATTTATCTTTCAACTACAGTACCTTCATTTCTGTTGCTTCCACTTCTTTATCATCTTCATAAAACTGGTCATATATTTGTGAACTCACAAATTCTACTTCTGTCTGCAAGAAGCTATTTATTTTTTTTCCATCTTAAAAAAAAAAATCTAATACTGAACATTATCTACAACAATAAGGAAATTCTTGAAATTAATTTCACACTTATTGTTGGGATACAGTGGAATATTGAACATGTTGGTTGAAGTGGCAAGAGAATCAACAATAACATTGTTGTCCCTTGGAATCAATGAAAAATTATACTCAGTGAATGTCTTGAGGATGTCTAACATTGCATTGCGGTAAGCTTGCATTCTAGGATGATTTTCCTAGTATTCCCCTTTGACTTTCTTTATTACCAATTTGGAGTTGCCATACATAGAAATTTTCTTGGCACCTAATTTCTTGAGAATTTTCAAACCAGTTATCAAAGCCTCATATTTTTCTTCATTGTTTGAACAATCAAATTACAATTTGTGAGAAGACATTTGAACATTAGGAGGAAGGTTAAATTACTGACTCATAGGGCTATGAATCCACACTCCAATTCCATCTCCTTCATTACCTAAGGCTCCATCGAAATCCATAGTTAACAAACCACTTTCTTCATCAGGAAGCTACAATTTGGATGGCTGATCTTGACTAGCTACTTGAGAAAGCTCTTTTGTACCAATACATTTTATTTCTTTCATGGTTCATCTCTCTTTTCGGCTAATGCACTTGGATCCAATCCACTTGGCATCTTTTCTTGTTTTTTTGCACTTAAAATTTTTAAAATAAAATTTGAAAATTCTGAATTTTCTACTTTTTCTTCCTTCAATATTTCTAAAGATGTTGAACAATCATCATTGAATAATATAAAAGACTCTAAATCCGCATGGAAAACATGTATGGGGTGATTATTAGGATTTTATTTGCTACTAATCATGTATTTCATCTTATTTTCCTGGTATAGTTTTCTGAGTTGGCCAAAGACCGGTATAGTAGCGTAGGAAAAGTCGAGTTGCAAGGTGCCTCTAATTTTTTCTCCCCATGACCGGGAATGCATCATTCCATATCTGGGAGGGATATCAGCTACAAAAACATCCATTTGGACATTCTTGGCTAGATTTTTCTCTAAAGACACCACTAGATCTTTAATGAGACCAAGACATTTAACCCTTTTTGAATGAAAAGAGTAAAGGTCATGGTAGGGTCTTGTGATATCCAAACCTAGTTTGTCCATGATGGCTTTAGGAATGAGGTTGTGAGGTGCTCCGAAGTCTAGCATGGTGTTATGGAGGGTATAATCATGGATTTTGAGGCTAAGATAAAAAGGAGGGACCTCACTATCTTCTAAGTCACCATCAACATCAAGACCAAATAATAGTTCAAAGTGATCATTACTTACATTGACCATATCAGACATTTGATCTACCCTAAGAAAATTGGCTACTTGAAACTTATATTGTCATTATTGACTATTTCAGTTAAAGGAATGGAGACTTTCAATTTTGAGATTTCATTTTCAAGACTAAAAAGAGCATAATGTTTTCCTACTTCTTTGGATGGTGATCTTTCTTTTCGAGTTGATAATTGTGTGGAATCTCTTTTCTATTTCCTCCATCTTGAACTTCTTTATCTTTCTTATGATTATTGGTAGAATCTTCATTACTTTTCCCATGATTAGGAATAGAAGGTCCTTTATCTTTGCTCTGATTTTAAGTAGTTGTCTCTTTATGGTGAGCCTCTTTTTGAGAATTCTATTTTTTCTGACATTAGGTTATAGGCACATTCCTATTTCTCAAACCATACTTCCTTTGTAGCTCAGCAAGAGAATTCTGGTATCCTCTATGGTAATCTTCTGTCTGTACTGATAACATATCATCATTTGACAAAAAATATTGTTGATCATCCAATGCAAACATTTGTGCAGAAACTGATCTTCTTCAGTGAGGAAAATAGGTTTTTGATTTTCCTCAAATAAATTATTTTCACTCGAAATATCTTCTTCTTCTTCATGAGGTCCTTCAGTATATTTTTGTTGAAATGGAGTGTGAATTTTTTGTTGACTTTGTGGATCCTAACCCCTCTTTTCCCTTTCCTTAATCATGTATTGAGGCTGTTTATTTTGACCCTGGAAATTAAGATTTCTAATTGAGGGTTCAGCTTGTCTAACTGTGATGGTCATTTTATCCATCATCTTCTCCATTTTTTTGATCAAGGTGTCGAGTTTTCCCTCTGATGAAGTAGATTTCTCTTCCTTGATGGTTACTCTCTTTTATATTTTGATTTTTGACTTCTTGATAATCAGATTCACTTTAACGCTCACTACATTTCTCTCCATTTCTTCAAGGGTAGAAGGGTTTCCTTCTCTCAACTGGTGCGCCATATCAAGATCAAAACCATCAAGGTAATGAAGTAATGCGATGCCTGGTGAAGGCTTGATATTTTAAGGAATGGAATCATAAATTCTATTGAATCTAGTTGTGAAGTCTTATATAGACTCATTAGGATTTATTTTCAAGGAGTTGGATTCAGTTATAATATGTAATGGTTTCTTCTTTTCCTCCCATTTCTCCATAAATAGTTCAATTAACTATAGTGAATTATCTACTGAACCAGTTGTTAGGGAGAAAATCCATTTTTTAACCTCTTGTGAGAAACTATGTGCTAAAATGTGCATCTTGGCGTCATCATGGTCAATCTCTTCAAGATCAATGAAATCAACTACTTTGACAATGTGTTGTGAGAAATAAAATTTGATGTTTCATCAAAAAGAATAAATATTTGACCATAATTCTGAGGTAGTGCAGTGATTTGTGGTGGTAGGATCAACAGAGAAAATCTGGCCATGACTAATGGAGGGGGTTGTGAAGGTGTTGAGAGAGTATGCAACTATGTAGGTAATGATGGAATGAAAGTGAGGGATGATGATGTAGCTATTTGAGAATGTGAGATAGAAGATGGTGAAGTAAAAGCTTGCTATTGGTATTGTAAATAAGATTTTTTAGAATTTACTTGAAACTTATCGACCAAACCCTGAAGTCTATGAAAATTAGACCAACTTCACTATCAAGCTCAAAATAATAGGACTTAGAAAATGTAGAAGTTATACAATATGCATGTATATCTTGGATTCACCTGATATAACAATATCCTAAAGTTAAATACTGAATCTTTTTTACAAATCTTTGCGGAATTAAAAAACACAATCGCCAATTACAATAGCATGAAGAAAGATCAATCACACACAACACAAATAATTTCCCAAGGAAAGCTTACAGCTAAAAAATCCACTATATTCTACTGTATATTATATCATGGATCATGAAACAATTACATACAAAACTCTAATCACAAGAGCTCTAGGTACATCAACTAATTGTCTCACACTGTCATACAAAAATTGGCAAATCACTTGCTCAATTTACTATCTCTAGACATCCTACCTCCACTGCACAATCCCTGCTGAAAGCAATCCCTAAATTGATGCCTTCTTTCCTGACTTGACTGTGCAATCCTCATGGGCACATCCAATGTGTGTGTGCTTTATTTTTTGCAAGAAGATAATGTCACAACTCATAGTTTACTTCCCTTTCACCTAGAACTCAACTGGGTCTCCTCTGGATCTAACATGCATTCAGCTAATAATAGTAAATCTTCAGTTGCATGTGAGACCACTGATTGTGAATTAATTAATAATTAATTCACTTGATCTCCCACTAGTTTATCTTTAGTTACAACTAGCACAACTGAGTTTAACTCACTTAATTGATTTAAACTACTTACAACTTGCACAACTCATGCACCACTACACTTCCAACTCTATTACAACTCGAATCACTTAGTTACAACTAAAGTAAACCTGCATGTCCCACCAACCAACCACTTAACTTGAAATTCACTTAGCTAACTGATTTTCCACTTCAGTTAACTATTTCCAAGTCCACATTGAGAATAAATTACAGTTTATTGTCCATCTATATTAACGGATAATAAAGATAGACATGCATCTATAAATAGACATGCATTCTATAAATAGATATGCACATACATCTATAAATAGACATACACCCAAAAATATCCTGAGGCCCCAACTAGTGTAGGTGCCTAATTTTGACTAGGATCAAATTTCTTGTTGAATCTCAACACTCCCTCTCAACAAGAAAGGGATTATCCTTCACCCCGATCCAGTCTCTATCGTATTCAAATTTTCTCCTTGTGAATGCCTTCGTTGGAATATCTGCATCCTGATCTTCTGTGGGAATGTATTGAAGCAACATAATTATCCTCTGCACACAATCTCTGAGATGATGGTACATGATATCTATATGATTGGATCTATCATGAAACACAGGATTAATCGAGAGTTTAATACAACTCTGATTATCACAATGAATCATTGTTGGATCCATATGAGAAACAAACAAACCAACAAAGATGTTTCTCATCCAGATAGCCTCACATGCAACTTGACTCGCTGCCATGTATTCCACTTCCGCTGAAATGAATGCCATGGATATCTGCTTCCTGTTGTACCAAGAAACAGTTGTAGATACAATGCTAAAGATCCCCCGTGATGTGTTCCTTCTATCCGTTGGACTTCTAGCCCAATTTTCATCTGTGAATCCATGCAACTTCAATCCATCTCTCTATCTATACCATAGACCATACTCTAATGTGCCCCTCAGGTATCTCAAGACATGCTTCCCCGCCTTTCAAAAGAGCTTGGTAGGATTAACCATAGCATGAATTAGTTGGTTAGCTGCATAGCAAATGTCTGGTCTTATGTTCACTAGATACATTAGTGAACCCATTAACTGTCGATAGACAGTAGCATCCACTACCTCTCCTAAAGTAGCATCCTCTTTCCTCTAGTTTCTTGGAAGAGGAGTATCCATGGGTTTGCAGCTCTCCATGTTAAAATTACCCAATATCTCCTTTGCATACCTGCCTTGAGACACAAAAATTTCACCATCTCACTACCATATTTCCAATCCAAGGAAATAATGAAGGAGGCCCATATCCTTGATTTCTAACTCCCTTGCAAAATCCTCCTTGCATGAGTGTATTAGTTGCTCATCACCAGTCAATATTAAATCATCAACATAAAGAACAATGATTAAAATATTACCCTCCACCATAGTTTGGTACAGGTTTTCATCAGCTTCACTTTTGGTGAAGCCTAGTCTGGTGAAATACTTGTCTATCTAGTACCTCAGATTACCAGATCCTTATGATGAACTCTGGCCAACCTAATACCACTAACCTCAACCTTCAAACTCAGTCCCATCAGTACACCCAGCCCCTTGTTATGTCTGCTACAGAGCCCTCGTCTTCCGGTCCCATAGAGCCACTTTTGACACCCAATGGTCCTTTACAAATCCCTCAGCCTAGGGAAGAGGTTCATACCAAGATCCCCAAGGGATCATTATTCTGAACCACTGCTTCTGGTAAATTTTCCCACTCCTATAGTATAGTAGATGACTTGGCACAATCCCCTGCCACCATGTCAATGCTGGAAGTCCTATAGTCGTGCCCTTCACAACGAAAATATCTACTAACTTCTTGGGCGCTATGGATCCTTCAGATGATTGTTTTATTGTCTTCGACATTGACAAGTCAGAGCATCCCCCCCCTTCCTACATCTGTCGCCTTCCAAATCCCTGTCAAGATCTGAAATGCCAACGTCTCTCGTTGTATCATTAACGATGGGGCATCCACTTGTGTGATGTCCACTTTTGTTTGGAAGCAACTCGAATCCCCTGAGTTAGCCCCTTCCACTATCACCCTCTGTGCATGGGATTGCCACTCTTACCAACCCTGTGGCATGTTCCATAATTTTCCTATTACTCTTGCGGGCAAGACTGTTTGTGTTGACGTTGAAGTCATTAATGCCCCCTTCTACTACAACATTCTATTGGATCATAGCTACACTTATGCAATGTCTGTTTTCCCATATGTGGTTCACTGTAAGATATTATTTCCTCACGACGGAAATATTGTCACCATCGATCAGTTGACATATTATGAATCGAAGTCTCGGACCTCCCCTAAGTCCATTATCTCTTCGGTGGCCAATAAACAAGCAGTCAAACCTCCTACCAGTGTCTCACCTGAAGTCTATAAATATTCCTCTTTTCTTGGTTCATTCCCTAGTATCCCTCCTCTCATCTCTGACCCTCACTCATTGAATGTTTGCATGATGCAATCGTCTCAGTCCGACCTCAAATGAACTATTTTGACTAGCCAGTAGCCCTGCCCTCTGCAACCTGCTCCTAGTACTTCGACTCAGCCTTCAGGAACCCCTCCTCAAGGCCTCTCATCTGCAGCTGGTGTCCATGATCCTATCTACCCTCCTGGAATGGTTCCCCCTAGCCTTAACCATCTCAGAGCTATCCCAGCTAGCAATTACCCCTCTAGTCAAATATCATTTCTTGCTCCCCCTCCTGGAGTATTTTCGGTACCTATTATGGCTACCTTGTCTCTTCATAACATGACCCTAGGGATCCTAGTCTAGTAAATTGATCCCCCATCTACTATCCCACCTCGTCAACCCAAAACTTACACAGCTTTGACCCCAGTCCAACTGGTCTCCATGACCCCTCCCTTTGCTTTTGTGCCTCAGCCACTTCAAGAAGAACCTACTCCTATTACGAAAGCTTCGGGTGAGGGGGGCAAAGCCTGCAAGAAGGCACCTAAGGACAAGGCCGCCCATCCTCGGTGTGCTTTGTGTGATTTTTTCGGCCATGCCACCCATACCTGTCCTGAATTGCCTCGCCTCAAGCCCATGGTCAACGAAGCATTTCCTGAGTCTGATATCCTAGAGTTCCATGTCACTCTACCCGATTCAACCTCAAAACTGAAGTCTTTGTGCAAAAATAATCCTTGTGCTTTGTGTGATTTCCATGACCACTATACTCACCTCTACCCTTGCCTCGAAGACTACCAGACCTCTTTGGAAGTGTTCTGCCAATTCGATGGAAAGCACAACAAGTCCACCTCTCCCTTATTTGTGAGTTTTGCTTCATCAGAACCAGAGGACACATCTTCTCCCATTGACATTCCCCCTCCTGATGTCAAGATGATGGAGCCTTCAACCACCATTTTCTACCTATCATCATCTATGAGATCCACGGTAGAATACCCCTCTAGGACTTCCCCTTTTGTTGCATCTTACCTCCCTTCAGTGAGTACCCTAGGCTCAATGTCAGTGGATCCCTTATCTACTTGTTCTTCCATCACCCCCTGTGACAATGTGCATGTGAACCTTTCTTCTCATGCTGATGAGTTAGGTATATTAGCCACGTCATGTGATCTCCCTTCTTCCAGTCACCCCATCTTCCATTTTGATGAAGACATTATGGAGTGATGACCACCCCAGACTTTTCATGGGATGATATGCACCACCATGCATACTTCCTCCCACAATAGTCCCATGACCAATATGATGTGGAAACAAAATACTTCATTCCCAATGAGGTCAATTGGCTTAGAAAACCCATCCTTTCCCCCTGATGCTTTCGAAGAAGGAAATATGGCCAATATCTCTCCTACCATTGAAATTAACATTTCTGGCAAACCAGGGCTGGAAGAAAACATTACCTTGAGCGCACAATGTACCCTGGAAGAAATTGAGGCTTACACCAAGTTATTCAATGAATTCTGCGATGTTTTTTCCTGGTCCCATTCAGAAATGCTCGGATTTGATCTCACCATTATCGAACACCATATCGATACATGGACCGATGCCATTCCTGTCCGTCAAAAGTTGAGACCCATTAATTATTCCAGATGATAGGTTGTCAAAGCCGAAATCGATAAGCTCAGGCAGGTTGGTTTTATCTATCCCATTGAATACACCACTTGGGTGTCCAATCTAGTTCTCGTTCTTAAAAAACAAGGCACCATCTGTGTCTACACTAAAATTCACGACCTAAGAAAATATTTTCCCGAAGACAACTCCCCCACACCATTCATTGACTAAATCATTAACGAGTGTGTGGGACACGAGGCTATCCTTCATGGATGGTTTCTCCGGACACAACCAGATTTTTATCCGTCGTGTTGATTAGCTTAAGATTACATTCATTATTCCATGGGGAACCTTCGCTTGTAGGGTCATGTCGTTCGTCCTTAATAATGTCGGTGCCACTTTTTAGTAGGCCATGTCATACTGTTTTCATGACCTAGCTCATACTATCCTTGCTTGTTTAGACGACCTCAATGCGCGCTCTAAAAATCAGGCACATCACCTCCATGATTTGCATACCATCTTTCTCCGATGTCGCAAGTATAATATCCACCTCAACATGCTAAAGTGTGTCTTTTGTTTTCTTGTCAGCCGTCTTCTAGGCTTCATTGTGTCTAAATATTGTATAATTCTTGATCCCTTGAAATTTCAAACCATTCTTGAGATTCCCATTCGTCGCACCTTACGCTAGTTACAAAGTCTCCAAGGAAAATCTAATCTCCTTTGTTATTTTGTACCTAACTATGCCACCACTGCACATGGGTTCCTTAAACGCTTCAGATCTAACATTCCATTCGTTTGGGATGAGTGTGCTCAGGAGTCTTTTGATGCCCTGAAACATGCTTTCACCTCCACTCCCTTGATTCGCCCCCCTGACTTTCATAGGGATTTCATCCTATACATCTCAGCCTCCACCCATTCGGTCACTGGGGTCCTTATTCAAGAAGATGACAATGGAATCAAGCATGTTATCTATTATGTTAGTAAGAACCATGTAGGCCCCCCTGTTTCCTACTCACATGAAGATAAATTGGCGTTGGATGTCGTGTTCTTGGTCCAAAATTAATGTCTTGAGGGTTTAGTTAATTCATTATTAATTCATTCATAACTAGAGACTCACTTGCAACTAAACAAATACAACAGTTAACTACTTTCATGTTAGTTCCAGTGGAGACCCAGTGGAGAGATAGGTGAAAGGGTGAGATGGACTATCTATTGTGACTATAGTGATGCATTCAATGCATCTGACACACATTAGAGATGCCAATGAGGATTGAGTATTAAAGTCAAGGCCAATTCGAATTTATTCAAGGGTCTTCTTTATCAGGGATTACGCAGTGTCAGGAGACAAGAAATTGGTGCATAGATATGCAAATTTTTGCATGACAATGTGTAATGATTGTTGATTGTACTGAGAGCTTGATGTAATAAGATTTGTATGATATTATTACATGATCCATTGTTATACATAATATATGATAGTTGGGGTTTTTAGCTTTAAGCTTTCCCATTAAACAACTTTGTTTATGTGCAATTGATTTTGCTTCATATGTGTTTTGCAATTGGAAATTTAATTTTTGCAAAGAATTAAGTGGAAGGATTATGTATTTAACATAAGTTAATTTGTTAGATCAGGGGAGACCAGTAATATACATACATCTTTTATAATTTCTACATGGTATCAAAGGGGTGTTAATCATTGAATATTGCAAACTTGAAGCAGTGTTGAGTTTTGTGCTGGTGGACAATTTGAATTTGCTGCAGTAATTTTTTGGTGCGACAGTTGAGTATTCATTAAAATGGCTTTCAGTGGGTTGTGGTTGGAGTATGCCCTTGAGGGTAGCTTGAACTACATAGCCTGGAAGGACAGGATGGAGGCGGTTCTTGAAGATAATGGTCTAAAGGAGTTCATCGATAGCGATGTTCCTAAGCCTACTTCTAGTGATGCTTCATTACTTGACGCATTGCAAAAGAAGGTAGCGAAGACAAGAAGAATTATGTTGGAAGGTGTGAAGGAACATATTGTGTCAAGCCATCATGGGAAAGCCACTCCATTTGCAATGTGGAAGGCTTTAACAGATCTTTTCCAAAGAATCAGCGACCATAAGAAGTTGGTACTGAAAGATAAGCTGAGAAAAATCAAAATGGAGAAGGGCGACAGTATTCCAAAATATCTCACGAAGTTTGTCCAATGTAGGGATGATCTGGGGAGTGTGGGAATCACAATTCCGGATGATGACTTGGTGAGCTTGGCTCTCCTTGGGTTACCGAAGATTTGGCACAGTTATCAAGACTCTATGAATGGACAGGAGTAACTGCTGGATTAGGAGCGACTTTGGTTGGATCTTGTGTAGGAGGAGATAAGACGAAGTACCAGGGATGGTTCTTCATCGAAGAATGATGATGAAGAGAATTGTGCTTTGGCTGCCAAAGCAAGGAAAGGGAAGGGGAAGAAATCCCATCCAAAATCGGAGGCTAAAGGAAAGAAGCTAGATTTGTCCAAGGTGAAGTGTTTTCACTGTCACGAACATGGGCATCTCGCCACTAACTACCCACAGAAAAAGAACAAGAAGGCTACTAGAGCTGCAGCAGGTGAGGCCTTAGCCTCGCAATTTGAACTTGATTTCTCCTTGATCGCATGCTTGGTTTCAAGCACAATTAGATCGGTGTGGTATCTTGATAATGGTGCTTCCTTCCACATGACGGGAGACAAGGAGTTATTTAGTGACTTGGAGGAGAAAGATCTCAAAATGCATATAGAGATGGGAAACGATGGTAGATACAGTGCGACCAGAATTGGAACCATTACCTTTGAGAGGGAGTCAGGTAAACCATTTATATTGAAATATGTTATGCATGTTCCAAGTCTAAAGAAGAACTTGGTCTCAGTCACGATGTTGGAGGACAGAGGTTATGACGTTGTTTTCAGCGAGGGAAAAGCTTTCCTGCGACACAAAACAACGAGTCAAACCAAGAGGATAGGGATTTGAGTTAAGAATCTCTACAATCTCTAGGTAGATGGTTGTGCTGCAATGATGGGCAAAGCAAAAGAAGTGGTAAGCCGGGATGAGGGCGAATTATGGCATGGGAGATTGGGCCATTTTCACCATCACACCTTGAATATTTTGTAGCAGATTTATACTGGACTTCCCAAGGGTACTCTTGCGCAGTAAATATCAGTGCAAGAGATGTACTATGGGTAATTTTGTGAAGACCACCTTTCATGAGAAGGAGAACTGTGCTTCGGGGATCCTGGAGAGAATTCACACAGACGTGTGTGGACCTTTCTCGGTTGCTTCAACAGAAAAACACAAGTATTATGTTATATTTGTTGATGAATATTCTTGTAGATGCTAGATCTTCTTCATGCAGAAGAAGAGTGAAACATTCTCAAATTTCTTTGAGTTTAAGGAATTGGTGGAGAAGGAGTCGGGGAAGCAAGTGAAGGCTCAGCTGAGCGATAATGGTGGTGAATATATCTCGAACGAATTCAAAGGCTTCTATAGCAAAGAAGTAATTCAAAGAGAACTCATAAAACCTCATAACCCACAGCAGAATGGGGTCGCGGAGAGGAAGAACAGAACGATCGTGGGTGTTGCACGAGCTATGCTGCATGACCAGGCCCTACCAATGCACTTGTGGGAGGAAGCATGCAACACTGCGGTCTATGTGAAAAACCATTGTCCTCATAGAGTACTTGGCATGAGTACACCTAAAGAATATTTTACTGGTAAGAAGCCTGATATTTATCATTTGAAGATTTTTGGCTCATCTATTTACATTCATGTGACAAAGGACGACAGGAAGAAGTTGGAGCTGACAGCAGAAGTTGAGATATTTGTGAGGTACATAGAAACGCACCATAATTATCATGTGTATTTTCCAAACAGTCAGATGACTATGGTGTGATGGGATATAAAATTAAATGAGGAGAAATCCATGAAGTTGTCGCTTGAGAGGGAGCTACACTTGCATGCAGAGGAGGAACTTCTTGTTCCCAAAGATGAGCCTCATGTATGTGGCAACAGAGACAATCACTTGACCAATTCACGATACATGACTCTCGTGAGCAAGTGTATCGTGACAGATCCATCTCCCTTTGAGGAAGCAGTGCAAGAGACCATATGGGTAGATGCCATGGTGGAGGAGTATGACTCCATCGTCAGAAACAATGCTTGGGAGATTGTTCCAAGGCTGATTGGTAAATCAGTGGTAGGTTCAAGATGGATCTACAAGGTAAAGCAAGCTTCTAATGGGAGCGTCGAGAAGTGTAAGGCAAGATTTTTCTCCCGGGGCTTCTCACAGATCGAGGGGATTGATTATGAAGAAACCTTTGCACCCGTCACACGGTATTCTTCCATAAGGACCATCCTTGCTCTCTCAAGGTAGATGGGTTGGCACATTCATCATATGGATTTTAAGACTGCGTTCCGTAATGGGATCATTGAGGAAGAAGTGCACATTGAGCAGCCTGAAGGATTTGAGATATTTAGCAGTGAGTTGCATGTGTGCAGACTCAAAAGAGCATTATATGGGCTGAAGCAAGAACCCTGTGCTTGGTACACACGGATCGGCAGCTATTTCACTGGACTTGGCTTCACCAAGAGTGAGACGGATGCAAACCTATACCAAATTGTGGTGGACGGTAATATTTTAATAATTTTGCTTTATGTTGATGATTTAATACTAATGGGTGATGAGAATTTGATACACTCATGCAAGGAGGATCTTGCAAAGGAGTTTGAGATGAAGGATTTGGGCCTCCTTCATTATTTCCTTGGATTGGAAATATGGCAGCAAGAAGGTGAACTATCTGTGTCTCAAGGCAAGTATGCTTGGGAGATACTTGGTAAGTTTCACATGCAGGACTGCAAGCCCATGCATACTCCTCTTCCAGGAAATTGGAGGAAATAGGATGCTACATCGGTAGAGGTAGTGGATGTTACTGTCTATCGACAGTTGGTGGGTTTGCTCTTGCATTTAGTTAATAAAAGGCTGGACATATGCTATGCGGTGAACCAGCTTAGTCAAGAGATGGTTAAGCCTACCATGCTCTTTTGGAAGGTAGACAAACATGTCTTGAGATATCTCAGGGGCACATCTGAGTATGGCTTATGGTACAGACAGACAAATGAGGTGAATTTGCATGGCTTCACAGATGCAGATTGGGCAGGAAATGTTGAAGATTGCAACAAGAAATAGTGAAGGAGGCATCCTGAAACATCATTCCTGATCCTAGTTGGAAAATGATCACCTAAACTAGGTGGGGCCCACAGAGGTGATTTTTGGCGCAAAGTCTATTTTTAGACTATGTCTATTTTTAGACATGTCGATCATATTCTATGAGTTGCAGGATGTTATTTGTGGATGGTTGATCAAGTTGGAAAAATAGATGGATTTCTATTTTTAGATTACATATTGGTCGGACCTATTTTTAGATTGCTAGTCTAAAAATAGATATGTTGAATATTATTAGCTCTTAATAATATTTGGACTCTAAACATTATCTTATTCTCTTGGAACACTTCAGTTAAGTGCACAGATGTGGCACAACAGCTGACAGAAGGAATTATGCTATTCTTGAGGGTTTAGTGGAGCTATTGCATGGAGGAATTCAGTTAGAACTCCGGTGACAGAGTTTGGTGGAGTTGTAGAAGTAGTTGGTGGAGTTGTGTTCACTTTAACTCAATTAGACACAGTTGAGCTAGTTGTATCTAGTCTAACTGATTGATACACTAGTGAGAGTGGTGTGAATTACTTAATAACTAATTAAATATATAATAACTCATTAATCAACTGAAGAATACATCAGTTAACTACAGTGCATGGACAGTTCAGTGGAGACCAGTGGAGAGGTAGGTGAAAGAGCAAGTGTGACTATTAGTTGTGACTATAGTGTTGCATTGTTTGCACCAAAAATTTAGTGGAGATGCCTTTAAGGATTGCGTGAGCAAGGCTGGAGCAATTCGAGTTCATTCAGAGCCATTATTTAGCAGGGATTGCGTAGTAGAGGCAGGCTAAAGGCTGGCAAAGATCGGTGCATGGATTTGCAAGATCGGGCCTGATTAGTGTGTAGCGATTGGATTGTACTGAGAGCTTGTGAGAAGCTTTGTATGAGGATTGTTACATGATCCTCATGACATATATTATACAAATAGTTGGGGTTTTTAGCTTTAGGCTTTCCCGTTAAAACATTGTGTTAATGTGTGAATTTTTATGGTTTCATGTGTGCATTGCAATTGATTTCATTTCCGCATGTGATGACTTCAATGGTGAATAGATTATGTATTGTGCATGAAGTTAAAATAGTGTGTGATCGTGAGAATTTTGGACATATGCCCGCGTAGTGCATATAATTTCTACAGTAACCCAATGCATTAAAGAGCACAACGGGAGGGGTTTTCAGTATCGAATCTACAACAATTTCTTTGTACAACAGAAACAAATACGTGGCACATAGTTTAGCGGAAGCATAATCACGGGTACCAGTCAAGATGGATGTGAGGCTATCTGGATGAGGAAGATCCTGGTTGGTTTGTTCGGTTCTCATTTAGATCCTACAGTGATACATTGTGATAATCAGAGTTGCATTAAACTCTCGATTAATCTTGTGTTTCATGATAGATCTAAGAATATAGATATCCGGTATCATCATATCAGATATTGTGTGTAGTGGAAGATCATGTTGCTTCAGTACATTCCTACAGAAGATCAAGATGCAAATATTTTGATGAAGGTGCTCACCAGGAGAAAATTCGAATACCATAGAGGCAGGATTAGGGTGAAGGATAATCCCTATATTGTTGAGAGGGAATGTTGAGATTCATCAAGATGATGAGCTTAGTGAAAATTAAGCACCTTCACTAAGTGGGGCCTGCAGGCTATTTTTAGGTGTATGTCTATTTTTAGACATGGTGAGCATATTCTATAAATTGCACGATGCTATTTGTAGATGGTTGATCAAGTTGGAAAAATATATGAAATTCTATTTTTAGAAGATTGGGCGAATTCTATTTATAGATCACTAATCTAAAAATAGATGCATGTTGCTTATTTTTAGCCCTTAATAATAATCCGACAATAAATATTAACTTATTCCCTTGGAGCACTTTATTTTAGTGAACAATTTTGGAAAATCAGTGGGCTGAAGGAATTACACAATTCCTAGGGTGGTTGGTGACTCATGCATGGAGGACTCAATTAGAACTGAAGTGGAAAAATTGTGACAGAGTTGGAAGAGTATTTATGGGAGTTGTTATTTAGTTTAACTCAGTTAAATGATTTAAACTCAGTTGTGCTAGTTGTATCTAGTTCTAACTGAAGATACACTAGTGAGAGTTTAGTGAATTAATTATTTAATTAATTCATAACTAGAGACTCACTTGAAACTAAACAAATACAGCAGTCAACTACCTGCATGTCAGTTCCAATGGAGACCCAGTGGAGAGATAAGTGAAAGGGTGAGATGGACTATCTATTGCGACTATAGTGATGCATTCAATGCATCTGACACACATTGGATATGCCAATGAGGATCGCATAGTCAAGGCAAGGCCAATTCGAATCAATTCAGGGGTCTTCTTCAGCAGGGATTGCGCAATGGAGGCAAGCTGTCAAGAGGCAAGAAATTGGTGCATAGCTATGAAAATTTTTGCATGATAGTGTGTAATGATTGTTGATTGTACTGAGAGCTTGATGTACTAAGCTTTTTATGAGATTATTACATGATCCATTGATATACATAATATATGATAGTTGGGGTTTTTAGCTTTAAGCTTTCCCGTTAAACAATTGTGTTTATGTGCGATTGATTTTTCTTCATATGTGTTTTGCAATTGGTGATTTAATTTACTCAAAGAATTAAGTGGAAGGATTATGTATTTAACATAAGTTAATTTGTTAGATTAGGGGAGTCTGGTAATATACATACATCTTGTATAATTTCTACACTATCCACCAACAAACTCAGTTGCTGATTCACTTCTGCAATTTCCTGTGCTCTGATACCATGTAGAAATTATACATTATGCATGTATATATTGGCTTCACCCGATCTAAAAATATGATAAATTTAAATATTGAATCGCTTCTACAAATCTTTGCGGAATTAAAAAACACAATCGCCAATTAAAATATCATGAAGAAAGATCAATCACACACACCACAGATAATTTCCCGGGGAAAGCTTACAGCATAAAACCCCACTATATTCTATTGTATATTATATCATGGATCATGAAAAAATTATATACAAAACTCCAATCACAAGAGATCTTAGCACATCAGCTAATTCTCTCACACTATCATACAAAAATTGGAAAATCACTTACTCAATTTACTTCCTCCAGACAGCCTGCCTCCACTGCGCAATCCCTACTGGAATAAATCCCTAAATTGATGCCTTTTTTCCTGCCTTGACTGCATAATCCTCATGCGCACATCCAATGTGTGTGTGCTTTCTTGTGTGCAAGTGGATAATGTCACAACTAATAGTTTACTTCCCTTTCACCTAGAACTCAACTCAGTCTTCAATGAATCTGACATGCATGTAGCTAATAATATTAAATCTTCAGTTTCATGTGAGACCACTGATTGTGAATTAATTAATAATTAATTGACTTAATCTCTCACTAGTGTATATTCAGTTACAACTAGCACAACTGAGTTTAACTCACTTAATTGAGTTAAACTGCTGACAACTTGCACAACTCATGCACCACTACAGTTCCAACTCTGTTACAACTCAAATCATTTAGTTACAACTAAATTCAACCTGCATGTCCCACCAACCAACCACTTAACTCTAAATTCACTTAGCTAACTTATTTTCCACTTCAGTTAACTATTTCCAAGTCCACATTAAGAATAAATTACAGTTTATTGTCCATCTATATTAATGGATAACAAATATAGACATGCATATATAAATAGACATGTATTCTATAAATAGATATGCACATGCATCTATAAATAAACATGCACCAAAAAATAGCCTGAGGCCCCACCTAGTGTAGGTGCTTAATTTTCACTAGGACCAATTTTTTTGTTGAATCTCAACAGAAAATGGAAAGTAGGTCTCAAAATCAATGGGGTCAAAGATAGTTACTGAAAGAAAGGATTCATACTTAGACCTGAACAAAGATGTCTGAAATTCAAAATTGAAGGAGCAATTTTCTAGAGCAATTAACCTCGTAGGAAAGGAATTCGATTTTAGCCTTTCAAACTTTCTGAGACTTTGTTTTATGATTTCTTAAAAGAATATCAGGGTCATTAACAATTAGTGAGGGATTTGGGTATGGATTTGACCTAGTGTGTCTTTTGGGAGAAATTTTTCTTGAGAATTCTCACTTTGGCTCGAATTTACTAACTCGGCCTTCTTTGAATGTCAGAACTTGTCACCCACAAGTCTAACCTTTAGTGAACTATAATAAGTATCCCAGGGAAATTTTTTCAATTTCTCCCCAACAACGGCACCAAAAATGTTATCAACCCCTCCCCCCCCTCCCCCCCAATTCCCAATGCTAAGAATGGAATTAAAGGAGGTAACCTCAAACAAATCTCTAGGTCTGGTAGCTAGACCTACCAATACCATAGAGTGTTATCTCAATGTCACTTTTACAGTTAGCAAAGTAAATTTATATATAATGATATTAGGCTAGTTAGAAAGCTCAATGAATTAGGGTTTTGTTTTGTTTTTTTGCTAGATAGGAATGACAGTCAAGGATATAGGTCTATGTTTTAGATCTAATTTCAAAGTTTCAGTTGCAGAGATGAAGATGAGGCCAGTTGGGTATACTTAAGAACATATTTTAATTTCCATTGTGTATAGGGTTCAAAAATAGAAAGAGAATCTGAATGAGCATTAATAAATGATTTCATTCATCAGAACAGGAGAAACACATTCATGAAAATCTTATAAAACGAAGCATAAAAGCCAGAATTATGTTCATAAAATCATAATATCATCATATAGAAGAATACATGTGATGGAAATAAATAATAATCATTCAACTTGATGAGGTTACTAAGAAAAAACAATGCTAATAAGAATACCACTGGAGTCACAAAATTATAGCTGCAACATGTCTTTGATTTCACTAAAAAAAAGTTTGTACAATAGCTCCACACTGCAAATAACAACTATCCAACCTCTAAAATGACTTGAGTTGGAATACATATAGAAAATAGAATATATTCCACCTCATTAGGTCGAAACATGATCCAAAATACATCATAAATGCACTATATGAGTCATTACCTAGAATCTAGGGAAGTTAGAAACAATCCCCCCAAATTTAGCTAATAACTAGGAGTGTATATCTCCTTGATTAATTACATGATTCCTCCACAATGAGAGGTGAAAAAAATCTATCTTATCCAAAATACACCTCATAGGACAGCTGCTACCTCGAAATTTGTACTTTTCTGGCTTGACAACTATCCAAAAGGAATCCAAGGCAAAAGCTTCATGCCAGTTTGCAGAAGCGTTGCACCTCCTAGCAAAAGTGTCAGCCCACTTTGAGGGTGATTTTGGCTGACTTTAAGGAATCCATATGCAAATATGAATATTAGGCTAGGTATCCTTGTGTATCTTCTTTCCATCCCAACCTTGAAACTGAGAAAATACCCCCTGGAAGGTCTTCAAAAATCCATTCTCCCAACCTTACTCCAGAAGCGTCGCTTAGGCAAAATGAGTCGCAGAAGCATGAAAAAGAGGCTATTTTTTTGAGTTTTTCTCCAAAAATAAAAGGTTTTGATTCCAACTCGAGACCATATCTATAAATTAGCATTCAAAATCCATATAACCATATACAAATTTCCTCATTTGAGGGCTCTGAGGAAAAGCGTCGTGCTGCTTCTGCAAAGAACAATTCTTCAAATTTTCCAAAAAATCACAAAAATTACTCAAAATGCTCAAAATATTCTGAATTTTGGTCCATGACATCCTTGGATGATAAACTAAACAGCTAGGGATGCCTTAGCTAGAAGATCCAACTTATCTTTCTCCTTTATCTTAATTAGGGTTTCCTTAAGATTTTTCCTCAAATTCTTCACCATCACTTTAGCGATTTGGTTCCTAGTGAAATAATGTCTCACCATATGCCTCTGGAGGTTATTATCCCTTTATTCCTTCTTCAAAATATTCTCAATATGCACATTTACCCCGTCAATCCATAGCTCTGTGTCTTGCTCAATTTCAGCAATGATCAACTCATAAAAGGTTAGCTAACCTAATGGAGGAGATGGATCTCTTTCTTGTTAGTTTTTCTTAGTTAAACCTATTGCTCTTGGCCTCCTTATATTTTTTTCAGCCTCTATATCTTCCAACTTATCAACATATACCACTTATTTTCCTTTACCTTTTTCTGCCTCAATATTCGCCTTTGGTTTTCTTTGGAGAAAATGTTTTACCTTCAATTGCATATTTTCTTGTTGTATGAAAGTAAGAAAGAAATTTTCCTTTGAGAGGCTCTCCTTCAACTCTGTTATCTCTGCATCATTTTCCCTTATTATCTCCTCATGTGTCTTTTCTTTCACCGGATCTTCCGTGTTAACCTCCATAGGTGCTTGTTCCTCATACTACTGCAATGGTGACTCTTCCTCATGCATAGGTGGTTGCTCCATGGTTTCTCTTTACTCAACTATATTTTCAAGTGCAAGCACACCTTTGGTGGTATTATGATAAAAAAAATCCTATTAATATTCTCATAGGTTTGAGTGATTTCAACCCTAGGCTCCTTTGGAACCTCTTCTTTCCTACTTGAAGAGCCAACCTCCTTTGGTTATGATGATGTTGATGGTGTGCTATGAATGATGGGTGGACTAGTAGTAGGTGTAGATGCAACTGTCTCCATGAAAGTTTCACAATACATATTGATTGTTGAGAGATTATGTAAAACAAAAATCTTAACCAAACCATGGCGAAACAAACAGGGGTGATGATATTTTCCTTTACTCTGTACCTTTTCAATAATTTTGACCAAACTCCTGAATAAATAATTACACAAATTGAGTGGTTTAGTAGCAGTGAAGTGCATCAATAGAATTATATGGTATTGGTACAATATTTAGAATCTCTCTTCACATGTGAAATACTTCATAATTAGCTTCATTAGAGGGGCATACTTTTCAGGTAAATTCCTGAAAGGAATATGCGCTCAAGCGTATCTTTGCAATGAGGTTTCAAGAACATTTTTTAGTTCTCAATGTCCAAGTCCATCCCTTTGAACCAGATTTCCCCATGGTTTGGGATACTTGTTTCTAAGGTGATAACATCTAATGATATGGTTAATTCAATACCTTCAATGATAGCCTTATCTCTCCTGAAGCTGGTGGAAAAAATGATTTTCAATTGAGCATGACAGCCTACCTCTTGGATTCTCTTGCAAAACCTCAAACAACCATTGTTTTCAAAAGACCTCTTAGCATAAGGAGAAGCATCGATCTCCTACAAGTTGGATGACTCAAACCTAGAGTTATGACCTCCAATATGGACCCTCTTTTCACCCTCATGATGTTTTTAAACAAGGAAAACCCTAGCTTGATGTAGTGGATAGGGAATGTGGAAAATTAGGAAAACAGGGGATAGTAGTAGAGTTGTTTTAGGGACATAAATGAAATGGAGAGAAGTTAGGGAAAATTACCAAAAAATTTGGGGATGTAGGGCGATGATTTGGCTACAATACGTAAGTGGAATTTTTGGAAATGGGCATGTGAAAGGTGCCCAAAAGGTCAAAACACAAGGATTTCCTAGTTTTTGCAAAAACGTAGTGAAAACTAGTGTTTCAATAAAAATGGTGGCAAGGAGGGATATGAGTGATACATAGTGTTTGGATAAGATATAGGGAAGATTTATGAAGTTTTTAGATGGTGAAATTAGTATTTTTTCATCTAAAACAAGCCAAACATGGAAGAAACTAAAATGTAGTGGAGAAAACATAAGGAGGAAATCAACCATTTTGCTGAAGAATTTGACTTGAAATAGGTATGAAAAGCATCCAATTACTGATTAGGAGGTCTTTTAACATTTAGAAAATATTATTTGACCCATGTATGGATATTTTGGAGCTTTAAACCAAAAATGTAGCACCCTTTCCAGAAGTGTAGCGCAGCAAGCCAGAAGTGGAGCACAACACAATTGGATCTATTTCTTGCTAGTTGTCTTTGACCTTTGATAGTTGTGGAGTGTTTGTGAGTATGGGAGGAGCTCTATTTAACATAAAATGATTAAATGACTTCAAGAAAATTCATTTACCTTTTATAACTCACAAAAAAAAAAAAAAATTCCTTTAGTGAAATCATAAAACTTTTATGAAAAAATTATTTTTAAAAACATTTTGATCAAGTAACATACTTATTTGAGGAAAGGTAAATATCCTTTACTTATTTTCCTATATTTTCTAACTCCGAATGTAAATGATGTATGGTGAAAATGACATCTTGTTCGCCTTCTTTCATGACACAATTGGACATTGTCGTGGCGAAACAAAGATACCTAGACCCTGAGATAGATGGAGATATGTTGATTAACCTATGAACCTAGGTGATAATGGATGACATGACCTTTGAGATGATGATGACCATGAATGGAGAGAAGGGAGTAGCATTTCAGACCTAGAAAACATTCAATGAACAAAATTTTATTTGAAAATTGATTTGAAAACATGAAATTTTGATCTAGGGCCATACCAAGTAAACCTGAAAGAGTATGTTTGATCACTGAACATTTGGACACTAACAGGATCCAGGGATTCAGTTGGTTGATATATCACTATGTCTCATGATGAGAAGAGTCATGGAAGAAAGTGATGTTGTTCACTCTTGGTTTGAAACATGGGGGTTCACAAAGGACTTCATCCTATGGTGAGGCAGGCTTTCCCTGTTGCTGCACAGGTTTAGGGTTAGATTTGGATGGGTAGGCTATAGCATCATGGAAATTCTTAGGAAGGATGTATTTTTACTTTATCAGTATTTCACCATCGGGTTCCAGGATAGGAGGATACGATCTGTGCATGATGGGTAGTCAATTGTAATCATAGTGGTGCAACTTCGACATGGTGGAATATTTTTTAGATTATCATGGGACTCTAGTATCGAGGGATTTATTTATGATAGGATGGTGCACGGATTTAGGATGACTCAGTGGCACATTTGGTACCTTGGTATTGTTTGCAATGGTAGTTTGGGTCAGCAGAGAGGGGGGAGCACTTGTTCGAGAATTGCTTGAGGAGAAGAATTTTTTTGTGGGGAGGACTGTAATATCCCCACTTTTGTGAGCATGTGAGTGACTAAGGAATTTTTTCCACTTTTAGTAATATGGGAAATATTATTGGAGAAAGGTGGCTAGTATTATTTTATTGGAAAATAGTGGCAAATTTTTATTTTATTAAATGGTGAAAAAAGTAACTTAGTGGAAAATACGCCCCACTAATAAAATAATATTAAAAAAGGAGTCCAGAGGCATGAGGAGAAATTATAAAAGGAGCATATCAACATGTTTTGTGGATCATCTTTTTTACTATTACACTTCACATTACATCTTCTCTTGGAGTTGTTTATCACAAGAAGAGAAGTTTTTTTAGCACGGGAGTTCCAAGTGGAATTCCACCCTCATTTGGGAGAACTTCAAGTGTCTCCCATGTGAGGAACTATAGGGAGTCCAATTCAGAATTTCCACAGAGCTTTATTGTAGGTGTTCACCAAGTTCTGCGCACTTCCTAGGCACAGAGGTAGTTTGTGGAGAAAAAATTTCTTCTGCTAGAGTGGGTCAGGAAATCCGGTGATTTACAAAGTGATTTCCTACCTTGAGACCGGAAATTTGGTTATGTTTTGCATGATAGAAGTCTTGGCCATTTGGTGGGCCAAATTTCTCCATTCAAGTAGTGCGCAAAACTCACTAGATAAATCCTACGTACAGAAAGAGGGAAACTAATTTACGAAGGATATTTATTGAAGGAGAAGGTATATTCTGGAAGAGATTCTGTGTGGAATTTTAGTGGCATTACAATGGAGGATTTGGGAGTTTTTGGACCATTATTTCTAAGTAGTGTGTGTAACCATCCAAAGAGCCACTCACACTATTTGGTGGGCTCTCTCATCACTCAAAATACACCCAAAAATTTTGTGGGTTTTTGTGGGTATTTAGATAGGAGTCTAGGGTTGAATTTTCAACATGATTCAGTCAGTATTCAGGTGATAAATTGACTTTATTTCAGCAGTGTGTTTTACTAGTCAATTGACAATTTACACCAATTTTTGGGTTTCCTAGAGATTTGGTTTGGGGCCAATCCCTTTCTGGGTTTTTTTGGCCTTGTTGATAAAGTGCACCAACTAATTTCTTAGAATTTTCTCATCACTTTCAAGGGCTTATCTTCCATTTCCTATGTTGCAGCAGTAGTAAAAATTCATTGGGTCAGCGCAAAAAATGGGGAGGAACTTCTACAACACTTGGGCTTCATTATTATCACCTATATATTTCCTTTCTTTCTTGTACCAAGCTCAGGTTCTAATATTACCATCTATTTTACCCATTATTCTCATATTAATAAAATGGCTCGGATCTTGGTTCATATTTCTAGTTTTTAAATCATGTGCTTTCATGTTTCTGAGATTTCAATTTGTAGCTAGTTCATGGCCTCTGCTATTTTTAGTATTTTCCTATTAGGAATAGTACAATGTATCTTAGAATGTATACGCGGCTATTATGAAGGATATATTTGTATTTACACAACCTTCCAAAATATAATCTATGTAGAAATCTCATAAATCAATGCCAAACACAAACTCAAAATGTGCCATCAAATTCCTCATCAATTCAATCGTCAATATTCTTTTCAAGATAATTAGTAATACCATTGACATCAAACTCAATACATCGAATCATTATTATAAACCCAAAATAGACTCATATTATTTATGACAGTCAACAACATAGAATTATAACTTTAGTATCCATATTCATTGAATCATTGGTACCCCTGCAAAAAATCTCTTATCAAATCTAAAACACATCAAACTTCCTGTAACAAAACACATCAATATATTAGAATAAATTCCACTAGACCTACATCTCATGTATCAACTTTTATTTGTCTCAATAAAAAGTAGATCTGCCTCATGGTGTCTCCTTAATTTGGATTAGATCTACACACCCATTTCATCTGCAATCCTTGCACTTTGGTGCACACCTATTTGAAACCAAATCACATTGAATATCTCACCAAGGATGCAAGCCACAAATTCTCAATATAATTTTCCTCTTATAGTTTCTTTTCCTTTCCAATATCACAGGAAAATACCTTGGATTTGTTGATGGTAATTGTTGGCAAGATCAAATAAACATTTCCAACACAAAAATATGGGATATTACCATGGGAAATGCTCATGGATTTTTATTTTTACATGTGCACAGTTGCGTACAAGACTCTTTTTTATGATACCTGTGTATGTATTCAACTTTTCTTCACAAGATTCGTGTATATTTTACAAACGTCACATTTTCATGTGTCTTGTGACTAAGGTGCCAATACTATTCTGTATCATCTTCAATACCTATACAAACATTCGTGGCATATGCAATAGTTCAAAAATTCTCTATAACCATCAAGAAAAAAACATTTTACATCCACGTTGACATCATATTATCTATAGGTTGACATCAAGGACAACATATTATCCATAATGCCAACAATATCCCCCTTTGGCCTTGATGGAAACCTCCTACAAAACACTAAGTCTTCTCTCCCCCTTTAACATCAAGAGAAAATGGAAGAACCATGATGAGAGAGGTCTTACCTTATCATTATCAACACTATAAGTCTATTCTGCTGATTGCAACCATGAAATATGTATATTGACCATGCTCCCCCTGAGCATATACTAGAACTTCCAGAGATACGCAATGTAAGTATAATGTTGTATGAAGAAATTACATGGTTGTTCATAAGCATGTATTTCCCATAGAACTATCACAATAAATGACACTATGATCCCAAGTTTACATCAATCACCCACAACAATAGGGAAACATACATAACATGACCAATAGCCCATACATGACAGAATATTTCAATGATTACAACATGAGTCTCTTCATGATCATTACACCAAAATATGGGACAATGATGTTACATGGATTAATACATGGCATCCATGCCACATGATTACTCTCCATAAAAAAAGATTTTCATCAGAAGCATATATAAATACCTTTTCCAACAATAAAAGGAATTAATTATAGTAGTAGATAACACTAATCACCAACATATCATATACTAACGAACATCAATAGTGAACATAGCATTATATATCCACCTCATCAAGTGCATCAAGAAGACTTATTTATATAATAGAAGCAATAAGGAGCCATATCTAGCTTAAACACTTATAACACAAACAATATATAGGAATCACATGATATAATGACAAAAACATGTATATATTCTAGTAGTAAGCAATGCAAGAAGACTTATCACATCAGTAATAACCATGAACTCATCAAAGACTATAATGCCAAAAATGAACCATTTGAAGCATAGGAGATGCCCCCCCTGAACTTTTGTCAACTTTTCATCACCAATATTTATCACATTATATCCTTCTCATCAACAGAAAAGAGACAGATCAACAAAAACAATAATATTTTGCAATAACTCATTAATTCATTAATAATGAACCGACACTCTTTCATGCATTCTTAAGTAGAATATGGGCATTATCAACAAACTGCAACAGACCAATTTCATAACCATAATTCCAATAATGAACTGATGGAATAATACGAGAAGCTCCCTCTAAATTTGTGTCGATTCTTTGCTACCACAGAGAAACATACACAATTTTCTAAGTTAAAATTCACGCACATACATGGTTTTCCTTCATAAGAAGTGTGCATGACCTGTAAAATTCTATATTTTGCATAGTCACAGCTCCCCTTGAATATGTCATATATTTCCTAATCATAAAAATTGTAGAATTAGTATAACAAAAATACCAAAAGTATAATATAGTAACATATGAAATCATCATCAAGGTATAAATTCATAACTCCCCGGGAGATCATTCAACACTAATTTTTTAGACCTGATTGTCATCAAGCTATGAATTTCTCCACGTGTACTTTTGTAGCCATTTTAGAAATAATAATTATTAGAATCCAGTCACGGACTCTCTCCCTTTACTCTTAATCTGAAGAAAAGGAGCTACACCTATTATTTATGCATAGATTCTTCTTTAGTACATATAGATTTTCTTCATTTGTGAATCCTTTTTCTATAACTTTTCCAATGTATTCTTCTATAATATTGCATCGATTTGATGTAAATACAATTACATGCCCTTTATCATCTATTTGGCCTACACCTAAAATGTTTTTCTTTAGCCCTTTAACCAATAATGCAATAGTGTCTTCTCTATTCTTAACATCAAGATCAACATTACACTTTCCTAGTACCTTTGCAGATGCATTATTTCCAAGAATAAAGGCTTACTACTCTCTTTTTTTATTGAGAGAGATAAATTTGTTCTTATTTCCAGACATGTGAAGAGAGAATCTACTATCTATGTACCATTGATATTCTTCTTCAAATGTGCACAGAGTAAGGCCATGCCTTATTTGTTCCTCTTCCTTCTACTTTATATGAGGAGTGCAGATAGATCCATGTTTTTCAGGTCTTTTGATAACAATATTCTTCCCTGGTTTCTTTATTTGGGGGGAATCTACTTGTATGAATTCATTTCCTACATTATTTTACTACATGCACAAACTTATTAGATGTATAGCACCTTACATGACTAGAGAAGGGAGCAAGAGAATCATAATATTTTTTCTTCATATTTCTCTTATTGCAATCAATAGTGTTGTGACCAAATACATTGCATATAAAACAATAATCCTAAAAGAAATTTGAGTACTTGGAAGTGGATATCTTCCTGTGAAGAGACTATTTGCTTGAGATCTGAACAATCTACTTCTGCAATTGGATGCAATGTGTTTATAGTTATGACTAACAAAACATTCAATATAATTGATCAAACGAGAGAATGGATTGTTATTTCTATTATTGGGAGCAAATTATCTCTTTTGAAAGTTCACTTTCTTTAGTTGTTGGTTTGGTTGACTTATTAATTATTTACTAGGATTATTTATTTATTTATTATTGACTTATTTTATTTTTCATCCTGAAAATTTCCATCACAATCTTGTGAGTTGCGTTCTCCCTTCACAGTTTCATGGAAACCAGTACCATATTTGATGGAGGGAGGCATTTGTCTGTTAAGAAGATTATCCAATATTCAATTACAATCTTGAAATATAAAATGTTTTTCCTTTTATGCTAATTTTCCTTTGAATATGCTTACCTTAGCCTCCATTCTTTAACACTAATATTCCCTTTCCTTATACTTCTTTCTCATTCCTTCTTCCATTTTTGTTCTTAGCTTGATAATTTCTTCATTAAGCTCATTCTCTTGTTCTTCAAATACTTGGAGGATCTGCTCATATCGTTTGTTTGACTTTTCAATATCATTTTTGAGATATCAATGATATCTACTTAAAGTCCTTCATAGTATAGATTATTTTCATTAAGTTGTTATGTTACTATTGTAGTAGTAATGCATCATGGTTCTTGTTTTCATATTCCTACAACCTACTCTTGAGACTATCAATATTTTTCAAAGAAGAAGCAAGTTTTATTCTAAGATTAAACACTTATCATAATATTACTTGTCAGTTTATTGGATGTAGAAACTTCCTTGAATATCAATTTTATTTTTCTTTCACAGATGTCCTATAGATTATTCCATACCTCCTTTATGGTTTCATAGTTAATACTTTTCTCTAATAATGAATCATGCATGCTACAAAAGAGTTCATTAAATTCCTAACTATTCTTCTAGAGTTATTGTCCTCATGTTGGAGTTTTAATATAACCATTACAAAATAAATACCAAACATTAGATATGAGAGACATTATCCTAGTGTTCATATTTTCTTTCCAAACATGATAGTTAGCATCATTAAGTATGAGCATACCTTTATTATCCATAATTTCTTATTTTCCTTGTTCTTCTACTGATTTTCCCCAATTTATAATTCTAGATTTTTCCATGGCATCGGCTATATCATTGTCACTATCACTATTGTTCTGAAATGACTTCCTTTGAGCTACCTTCTTCTTGTGTTTCTTTCCCATGTCCCTGATCTACTCTCAAGAAATCAAGCTTTATTGGAAGGACATACTCTGATATTGAATTTTTAGAAATACCAAGGGGGATTGAATCGATATTTCATTTCAATTGATTCTTTAATTGCACATTCAGAATTTTTTACATGACTTACTTTTAACCAAGTCGCATATGCGCACATTCTCTTTGAACATAAGTAGGTTATATACATATTACTTGATTTTAACACTTATTGGAATAATTAAATCTTTATACATTCATTATGCATTTACCATGAGAATTAAAGAGTATATAAATCATAACACATAAGAAACACATCAACACATGGGGACACGAGGATTTTAGATGGAAACACAATTTGGGAGAAAACCATCGATGTTATCTTCTTTTTTTTATTTATTCTTATAAAGAAAATATTCTTACAAATTCTATTGGCACAGACCCTTACCAGTACGCGGGATCCTACCTACAAGAGGCTACAACCTCTATTTTCTCTAGCTCTGACTTGAAGGAAGCTCATACTCCCTGAAATTTACCATCCCCTATCAGAAGGAAGCTCCTACTCCCTCAACAAGTTTATCGACTATCACCAGAAGAAAGCTCCTACTCCCTCACTGAAGGCTATGACCCTCAGCACCTTTGTTGACCATGTTTCAAAATTTTCATACTAGATCCACCTGTCTCAAACCAACACAAAACATTGTAGGCCACATTTCATTGAATTTTGAAATTGGACCCAGACCCAAAATTATGCTCAATATCTCAATATCAAGATATCAATATCTAAAATAATTGAATATAAATTACACCTCTGCAACCATATCACTCATTAAACCAATATACCAATAATCAATTTCATATCATCAACCAATATCATCACATACCAAACATCATACTCATAGAACTCTACTTAAAATGATACCTCATCAAACTCTGAACCTTTGCAATAAACCTCAATCATGCAAAAATTTGTTCATAACCAATTCAGAATATGTATGTGACTCTCATTAAATAGATTCACGTATATATGTGCTTCCTATGCATAAAACATGCGTACATATCTTAGTACACTAAATACCAAATCTTCTCTACAAAACAATTTTGTTTGTTCAAAGAAAACCACATCACATAAATCATTCAGCAGAAAAACAACTGTTAACAACCCATATCAAACAATAATTTAAAACATATTATCTCAAATTGTATACGTGATTGTTATGAATAAATCTTTCTATATACGCAACCTTCCATAATATAATCTGCATACAAATTTGAGAAATCAATGCCAAAAATAAACTCAGAATGTTCCATCAGATTCCTCATCAATTCAACCATCACAATATTTCTTTCAAGATAATGAGTAATAACAATGACAACAAACTCAAGACATGGAAACATTATTATAAACCCAAAATAGACTCATATTATTTATGACAATCGAGAACATAGATTTATAATTTTAGTAGTCATATTCACTGAATCATTGATACCCCTGCAAACAATATTTTATCAAATATGCAAACACTTCAACATTCCTACAACTAAACATAGCAAGGTACTAGAAGAACTTCCATTATACCCACAACTCATGTATCAACTTTTCTTAGTCTCAATAAAAACTAGATTTTCCTCATGTTGTCTCCTTAATCTGGATTAGATCTAGACACCCATATTATCTTCAATCCTTGCACTCTAGTGCACACCTATTTGAAACCAAATCAATTTGAATATCTCATCAAGGATGAAAATTAAAAATTCTCAATATCCATTTTATTTTATAGTTTCTTTTCCTTGCCAATACCAAAGAAAACAAGATCAATAGACATTACCAACCAAAAAAAAAAAACTATGGGATATTACCATAGGAAATGGTCATATTTTTTTATTTTCCATGTGCAGGTTCACATATGTGACTCTTGTTCATGATACATGCCTATGTATGCAACTTTGCTTCACAGGAGTCACATATAGTTTTCAAATTTCAAATTTTCATGCATTGTGTGACTAAGCTTCCAACATTATTCCTTATCATTTGCAATACATGTACAAACATTCATAGCGTCTGTAATATTTCAGCAAATATTTGTAATCATCAAGGAAAAAAGAATTTGACACCTGCGTTGACATCATGTTATATCTAGTTTGACATCAAATCTAACATATTAGCCATAATTCCAGCACAGACTCTCGCTCGAGCCCTAGGCATAAACCTTGACACTTATTACCATGTAATCTTATTTATTAACCATCTGCTTCAACCCTTAAACACTTAACAAGCTTTAGTCCTGGGCTCTTGCGACGAATATTGTAGTCCATCGTGGATGTTCTTATGTGGGATTGATGATCTGTCAATCCGAGGTTGGGCCCGCCCTTAGTGCTTCAAAACTTCAAAGCCTATGGATTTCCCACATGAATTTCCTTGATCTATCTATCTGAGATTTTGGAAAAATACTTAGGAGGATTTTCTTCGTTGACCGCATAGGCAATACATTTGGATAGATTAATTTGATGGACTTCTTTAGTGGGTATATTTACGTCTTCGTCAAGTTGTCAAGTTATAAATAAATATGTGTTGAGGCCTCGAAATTCACTGCAACAACATGGGGGATGACCACCCGGTCCGGACTTTAAAGCAGTTCCTTTTCCGTTTGGAATAGTGGCTCCGACTAGTTTAACTAGGTCCAGTTACCTTCTCTCAATCTCCATTGAATTAAAATATGACTTTTATTTACCAATGGGAAAGAGACATCAGATCATTTCTCTTGTTGATCAGGCAAGAAAATGATATTTAAGCTAATTTGGGCTTAGCCAAGCCACAATTAAAGTTTTGCCTCTTTGGGAAGAGGACCTTTTAAGGATGTAGAATTTAATCTATATGCAGTATTATTCTAGGATGCAAGCAAAAGAAACTATTTTAATCCTATCTCAATTAGGCAGATATAGATCTATCCCAACTGAGAGCAATATGTTTTAAATAATTGAGATTTAAATATGTTTGTTTTAAATGAAAATCAAGCTAACGAAGTAGTTCAATTAACTGACATTGTGAATACCAAACACATTCTATCTAGAGACCTCTTAACTGAAATAATTAATCAACAACACTCAGGAAGTAGTTCTCAAAATGATATTGATCATTTAATCAGTAACTTGAATAATTAAACAATAACATGCGGAAATACTTCACAACATATCACTATTCAATAAATCAGTTTTATAAGACAAATTTCTGAGTAAATAGTTACTCAGAAATCAAAATTCAGCCCATAAGATTAGAGACAAAGAATAACATAAATTGAAGCAAATTACTCATACCGACAGAAGTGCACAAGTATGCGAGTAAATTGACACATTCCTGTTATTAAAAAAAAAAAAAAAAAAAACCAGTGTTTAAAATAATAGTATTATAAATACCAATTTATTAAGTCCATTTCTCCAGCTCCGGTCTCTAAAAGTCTTTTACAATGCCTGAACTTATGCTTTCAAAATCAGAGTTACAGTAATGCAAGACTCTGTTCATTATATATAACTCAGAATGTAAAAGAAAAATCTCAATAATCTCCAGATCTGACATTCCTCTCCTCCCACCCTACAACTCTAAATTCCTATTACATAAATGCTTTTATAATTCCAAAATTGCGAAGGAGAAAAGCCCTTTCTACATTCTACAATCTGTTATTTATAATATTTACAAAATAATTCTCAATAAGAAAGTTTGTTGAAGAGTGTTTTGCTTAATCAATTTCCATTGGCTCAAAATCATATTCTTCAATTGTTGGAGCCTTCTCATTGATTGAGATCTTCTTCTTCTCATCTCCTCAACTGTTTTCCTGCAAAACAAATCAAAAACAAAATTAAAATGCAAAAATAAAATCATAATGTTAAATTTAGAAATTAAAATAAATCTAATTAAAACTTAATTAAATAAATAATTGAAAGGAAATATAAGCTTTCTTTTAATGTCTGTGCCGATCTAATTGGCCAAAGAGAACATAGACGAATGGATCTGCACTTATAAGAAGTTGTGGCAAATTAAAATGCAAAAAATAAAACTCAGAAAATTAGTTTTGTTGAAAAGTTCGTAGCTTGATATTTTGCTGAATTTTAGACCCAATAATGATCAAATCTGGAAATAAAACCTATTCAAGAATAATCTCCATCATTTTATCTTTCCAATGAGTTGTCTTGGTCCTCATTTGGCCAAGTAAAACTCCATTTATGAACCTCTAATGTTGGTATATTAAAATTGCCAAAAAACTGGAATTTTTGTTGCTTGGGCTAAAAAAATCAAAATTTTAAATTAAATTCTAATCCTAATTAGATTATGATATTTAATTAATTAATTCTAATTAATTGCAATTATATTATTCATCTAATTTAGTTATAATCTAATTTTAAATTAAGTTATAATTATCTATTAATTAATTTATAATTACATTATTAATTTTAATAAAAACTAATTGAAAAATAAAATTAAACTAATTAATAAAAAAAAATTGATTTATTGATTAATTAAAATATTAAAATATTATACTAATATTATAATTTAAATTATATCAAAATTATAATTAAAATATAATACTAATTATAATATTATATAATATAATTTATTTTAATTAATAGTTCAAAAAGTATAAAAAAAAGCACACCACATGAGAGATATGAGGAGTGGAGGCCGAGTATGGAGTGATAAGGGAGTAATAGAGGGGGGACTGTCGGTAAAAGAAAGTGATGTGGTTGGTAGAGGTGAAGCCAATCACAATCACAAAGTCAATACTTATCGCAAACTGCACTTGGAGATGGGTAGTGATAAATGTTTGGAAATAAAAAGTAATATATGCAATGCGTGTTGGGAGTGAAGGAGTGGTAGGTAGGTAACGTGGCAGGCAGGGACCAAATCGCAAATCGCAAAGTTAAAGTTTTATCGCAAATTGCATTTAAAGACGGTTAGCGTTAAATGTTTTCGCAATAAAACAATAAGATATGCGATGTGAGTCATGTGGCGGGTCCCATACAATATCACATCGGCTTTTCAGAAAGATAACATATGAATGTGGTGAAGATTTATGCGATGGCCGATATGTGAAAAGGTAAGGGGTTCTACCAATAGGTTTAAGCGGCGTTTTGTAATGTATAATGTGGTAAGGTTAATGTTATGAAACACGACTGTTTAGTGGGTGGGTAGAGCTATAATAATTAAAATGAATAAATTAACTAAAAAAATAAAAAGTTTGGATACTGGGGAGAAAGGTGAAAATAGTAAAAATGAACTAAAAGTTTAATATTTACAATGAATGACTATTTTAACTATGAGAATTGAAATATTGGTACATTTATACATTTTTAACCCAAGCGAGAAAATAATCAAAACTTCAAAGGAGTGTCATTTACAAACCGTTTGACCAAATGAAGTGAAACAAGTATCGTTGGAAAGCTTAAGAAAAACCAGATTCAATGAATCAATAAAAATAGAAATCCAATAAAAATGAAAAATGACAAAATTACAAAATAATTAACTTAATCAAAATCCTAAAAGGTGTTTAGCCAAGAATTTTGTAGAAAGGGTCCCCATTATTTGAAGTACATAAGTTAAAAATGGGGGGATTGTGTTTTACCACAACAATATGATACTAAATCGTGAGCCATATATCTTTCCATTGTTCCTACCTCTCAATCCATACATATATTTTGAGCTTGTACTTCAGAATTCTTGCTTGAAAAATGCACTCTAATCACCTTAGCCCTCAATACACTTAAAGTCGAACTCTCCCTTTCTCATAGTCGACAAACTTATACTAGACATGAAAAACCAAATACAACTTTGGGTAATCAAGAATATTGTGGCTTTCTTCTTTCTCTATGATTTAGAATCATTGATATATATATATAAGAAAATCGAAGGCCTCATTCTCATAATCTCGTTAGAAAGGAAAAACTAACTCAGAAGCACCACTTATTCCACCAATCAATTAAACCCAAATATATACACCCTTCTGACAGGACTCTAGTCTCTAACACATATTTAGGAAGAGGTAAATAACATATAAAATGCTCTATTTCTGTTAATATATATACACAAAGGAAAATTACAGACTTAGTTATTCTCCTGCAGAGCACTCATGCTCCTCTTAAACTGATTTTCACTCTAATCCTAAGTCTTTCTATCTCTCGGAGCTTTGTCTTAAGACCACTATTACTCTAACTTGTATATGAACATATATCTATCTATTTGGACCGAAAATTTCCTCACAGAAAGGAAATTTATTTTGGACATATCCCTACATCTAAAAATTACTCAAAACATCAACTTTAAAATTGTCAATTATACAAAGACACACTTGGCCTAAAACACCACCTCATCACACAACCTAACAACCCATATTCCTCCAGAACCTAGACACTTGTAGCTACATTAGTTTTTCTAGTTTTACAACTTTACATTTGAGGGGAAAATAAAATTCCCTTTAGAAATCTCATGACCTCCTTGGGTCTAGAGAAAATTGTGTAGCCTAGGGATTAATGCTCCTGCATCATATTAAATTTATATATTATTCCATATTAAGAAGGGAATAAATTACATATCTTTCTCATAATGAGAAGTGAAAATATAAGAAAAAAAAACAATTTAAATTACTTTCATTTTCGCTATATAATATTGAAATGTAATCATGTTTTTGTAATATGAACACTATTATTTTTTTATGGCTGATGCTTATTTCTTGTTATTAATATATTTTTCTTTTAAATATTATATGTCAATTGAACATAAAATGAATTACTCATCATATAATATCAATAACATTGTTTTTACATGTTATTTGTCAATTTGATATTAAGTAGTGAAGAAATTACATATTTCTCTCATAGTAAAAGTAAATTATTTTTTTTATTTTGAATTATTTTCTCTCTATATAAAGTTGATGTAAAATTAAGGTGAGAATTGAAGCATTTTATTTATGGTCCATATTGATTTATTATTTTTATTATTGTTATTATTATTGTTTATTATTTTTTTTTATTGTAAGTATTATTTTATAAAAGGACAAGAGTCAACTCAACGATGAACACTGAATGACACATCTAAATGCGCCTCTAAATACAATGATATTCAAATACATTATTTAATCTTTTGTATTGAAATATTATATTTATGACCTATATTAAAATATTTTTTTGAATACAAATATATATCAAATTGATATAAATTATTGAGGTGAGAGGCTCATTCTACATCCTAGTATGAAGGGATGTGTAAGTTTGTTAGTCTCTTTAGTTCCCCTTTAAAATAAAAATATAAGTTAAAAATTATGTTCTAAATAGAAAAATCATGTCGACTATAGTAAAAAAATGAATATGTTGTAAAGTAATTAAAAGTAAAAAAATGTGTGAGAAAAATGTTTAAATATTATAGTTTGGTTATTGATAAAATATTTTAATATTAATTAATATTGACATATACTTAAAAATATGTTAATAATAAAAAACCATTTTCATTTGCATTGTAAAATGTTGGATGCACATGTTATGGAAAATATTTTAATGTCAATTGCATATATATTATATATCATTTTAAAATAATTATGTGTATATCATGAAAAAAATATTTTGTTATGGCTAAAACATTTATTTGGTCCCATGTATAATGTATTTAGCATTCAAAAATACAACTTAAACAATGAAAAATAACACATTGTATTTTACACTCTAAGTTCACACTTGAAGAAATTTGATCCCTCTAGGCTCATGTTAGATATATACTTAAAATGGATCTATGCTCGTAATATTTCTCACATATATATATATATGGAAAAATAATATTTGAAAGATGAACTTTTATATATATATATATATATATATATATATGTATATATATATATATATATATATATATATATATATAAGTTCATCTCTTTCATTATTTTTCCATATATATATCTATATATATATATGTGTGTGTGTGTGTGTGTGTGTGTGTGTTAACTTTATTTTAAGCAGAAAAAGTTACACATCTCTAATGTAATATTCAAAACTAAAATGAATTGCAAATCTGAAGTTTTGCACTTAAAAAAAAAATTATTTGTATTTGTAGGTATATTTTATTTTGGATTTTATATCATTTATATTATATAATATATTTCAATTCCATGTTAGAAAACACAAATTTCCTTTTGCTAAGTTTTTATTTCAAAATAAAATTTCCCTTGTGCACCGGTAAAAATTTATGCATATTGATTTTTACGCCGAAAGAAATTTTCCTTATGAGATTGGGTGGGAAAACACGGTTTAGTCCACCTAATCAGAAATATTTATTTTCGTCGTTCAATCAAATAAAAATATGACAAGTGGAAAAATTCGAGTGGAGGTAGCTTTGAGTACATTCCTGCCATACCTAATGCCTCTGTAGTGCACCTAACATCTCAGTAGCACCTCTGCCTCCTCTGTAGTGCCATGGGAAAACTTTCTGGTCGAACAGACAATGAAATCAATTCAAGAGATATGAGTGGCTTGGAAAAAAATAACGAAGGAGCATATCTCACGTGCAAACTAGATGCTAGCTTAAGCAGTTGAACAAGAGTTAGGCATTGAAGGCCCAACTTCCCTTCGTCTAGTTCTATATCCAGTGTCAAAGTCCATAGTTTCAAATGCAGTTGATCCCTTTACCTCTTTAATTTCATCTCCTGGGCACATGTACTTGCATCTGTTCTTACTCATATTCATCCATGCATCAACATCATGTTGTTAGTCATCTCTTCTTCCATTTCGGGAACTAAAAGCTTGGTGGAAGAAAATTGATCTAGAATTCTCCATGCAGGGTATAAAGGATCTTCTTCAGAAGCCAGGTTCATTAGTTACTTGTATTGGGGCAACAAAATATACTTCCCAAGGAAGCATTATGAAGCCTTTGAGGGATTAGGTCACCAAGAATCCGTCCTGAGATGTTCCCTCGAAGAATCAATGTTCCTTCCACATGTGCCCTCGAAGAACAGATGTTCCTCCCATATTATTACTCTTTTGTTTTTTTTCTAGTGGTATTGATTTATATCAATATGGAACAGTACTCTTGAGACTCAAGCTGAGTATACAGGAGTCTGTGGGCTACCTGCATGACTAGAGATAAGATGGATTAGAGTCTCATTGAATGTGGTCAGGAGTGACCTATGATGGTTTTGGTGTGCCTCAAGTGACTGGCCTCAATCTATCTTGAATGAACCTCACTGGAAATATTTATGATGATATACATTTTTCTTTCAAAGCTCAAAAGCTTAAAATTGGCCTTCAATGGTTTCTTTGGGCGACTACCAGGATCCATAGCCAATATGACAGATCTCATTGTTTTATACATAAGTCAAAATTTCTTTGTTAGTAAATTCCCCATCTGCTTACAGCGACAACTTCACAGGAACTTTGCCTGAGAACATAGGTTTATTGTCCTAGGTTGAGCATCTAGATTTTAGAGGAAGTTTTTTTTATGGAATTACTCTGTCCGCATAGGGAAATATGACCCAACTCAAGTTTCTAGGTCTGTCGGGAAATAATATTACATGGCTTATTCCTCCAGAGCTAGGTAATATTTCCATGTTACAGACGTTGTTATTAGGGTACAATAAGTTGGAGGGTCTAATTCCTTCATAGATGAGAAATGTCAGTAGTTTGGAGTATTTAGATCTGTCTTGCTCTAATATTTCTGCAAGTATTCCTATAGAGCTAACGAGGGTAAGTTTGCTTAGTACATTGTTTTTGTATAAGAATAACCTTACTGGAATTATATCTTGGGATATTGGTAATATGAGTTCACTCAAGTCTCTTGGTCTTTCTAATAAATTACTCCTAGGTACCATTCCTAATGAAATAGGTAAGCTAAATATTTTGACACTTTCAGTGTTATGTTCAACCACTTGAGTGGTCTTCAGGGAAAATTTTAGGGGCTAATATTCGCAAGTGGGGTAATTTTATATACTTATTCCAAAAAAAAGATTCGCTAAATTCCATTTTTTCTATAAATAATTTCCCAAGTTTTATAGTATAAAATTATTTTACCTGAAAAATCACCAAGATATTATATAAATAATATAATTTAATAAAAAATCTTGATATTTTTATTAAAATATCATCAAAATTTTTATAATTTGTCTATTAGAGACTAGTAATATTTTCCAAGGTTTCTAAAATTTAAGATAAAATTCCATCCTTAAAATTTTTCTTGGTGGTATTGTCTTGGAAATTATATGTGATCTTCCTAACCTTGTAACTTTGGAGATATGGAATAATTCATTTTTAGGTATACTTCCTCAAGCACTTGACAAAAATTTGGCTCTGCAATGGTTAGATGTCTCTTCTAATTCCTTCGTAGATCCAATAACTCCTCAGTTGTGTAGAGGAGGGAATATTACCAATTCATTCTTTTTTAATAGCCATTTCTGAGGACCCATTCCTATTAGCTTGGATATTTTCCCATCTCTTAATAGAGTAAGAATGTAGAATAATCAACTCTCTGGTGCGATCCCTGCAAGATTTGGATTGTTGCCAAGATTAACAGGCTTGAATTGGAAAAAAACATTCTAAATGGCAGTATCCCATTTGATCTCAGCATGTCCTCAAATATTTCATTTATGTATCTCTCCTATAATGAGTTTGAAGGAAGTATTCCAGGGAATATTTCAAAAAATATCAATTTGGAGAATTTATATGCCTCCAACAATAATCTAGTTGGTAAAATTCCAACAGATTATGGATGCGTTTATAGCCTTTTAGTTCTTGACTTGTCTGAGAATCATTTTTCATGGACAATTCCCAGAAGCATTAGAATATGTGATAAACTGGACAGCTTGGGCTTGAAACAAAATGAGCTGAGTGGGTCCATTCCTTATGAACTTGCTGCAATTCCTGCATTGGCCATGTTGGATATATCTCAAAATTCTCTAAGACACATTATATCTCTTGAATCTAGAAATGCCACGTCCCTAGACATTTTCAATGTGTCATACAACAATCTCTCTGGTCCACATCCAATTCAAGGGATATTTAGGTTTTCCAACCTAGATGCATTTTTTGGTAACCCAAATCTTTGTGGAGGTATTTTGGCTAATTTTCACTTTATTACAAAAATTCTGCTAACTCCTAGTACAATAGATAAAAAGGGACCCAGGCCTTTGGCAGGCCATCCCAAATGTGTATCAACCACATCCATAATGACAAAGGGATTCTTCACCACTCAAATGCAAGCACCCAAGAAATATGGGCATCTAACTTCTATGCAATTGATACATTGTATGACATCGATCTTATATCAAAGACAGTGTATGCTTGGCCTCAAGCAATTTCCTAGGGTATGAAATTAGGAGATGGAGAAATGGTCCATGTGCAAGGAATTGACTATAAAAAACTCACACAAAGTCCTTTGTACAGAAGCATGTTAATTCTAAATCACATGGTAAGTCCTCTTTCATGGTTTTTCGAATGAAAGCATCGCAACAACCATAGTGTAGTAATGTTACACTACACATTTTTTCCATTAATGGCTTCAAGGCGACTTTACAATGTAGCTGAGTAGATGCAGCTTTGTGACCAAGTTGAAAGAAGGTTTTGATAGTCTCATATGTGAAAGGTTGTTATAGATATCAATTAATTTATGACGATGTTGCTTGTTTTTTTCATGGAGTATGTTCTGAGGAAGGAGTTGTAAAGATAATTTTATAGAAATTATAATACAAAGAAAGTGGTGTTGTGAGTCTTAGAATATTATAGCTTAGACATGGAGAGGATTTGTTGTTGTCATGGACTCATGTGTGTTAATGGGGAACAAAGACGAGAAATGTTACATAAGAATACTATGTTACCGTGAACATGAGCTTCAGAAGTAACAAAGTACTTTGTTATTTTCAGAAGTAACAGAAAAATGTTTTCATATTGTGATCAAATATGAGTTTTTGATCTCAACAGGCACGAGCAAGATTCATCGATAGCGCTACCTAAATTTTCGTTTTCACCTTCAAACCATTCAATGCAATGATCGTTCCAGGGTTGTAGAACAATAACACTAGTAAGAAACAACATCATCTCCTTTCCTTAAAGGTTTCGTTACAAAAAACTAGGCACATTATTGCTGAGCAACAATAGATGTTTAAAATAGGTTCCATATAAATTCGTAACAAACCTTCAGTGCTTGAGAATACTTGATCTCAGTTGGACTGATTTAGAGTCATTATCGGAATCTACAGGCTGCCTGAAAAACCTTGTGAGCTTGAAATTGTCACGAAAAAATATCACAAGGATTTCGAGGCCTGCGAAGAATTTTAGAAGACTTCAAATAATTGATCTTTGATCTCTTCGGGTGTTGGAAGTTAAAACACCTGCCTTCCCATATCCATGATGTGTAGTCTCAAACATATGGAGTACATGAATCTGGGATGGTGCCGAAATTTAAGATATCTCCCATGTTTCCTCCTTGAACTCACTTCTCTGTTGAGTCTCAATCCGTGCAATTGATCAAATCTCACTTGAGGGCATGAGCAACGTGCCCGTGAAGAAAACTCAAGATTGGATGAGCATGAAATGCACTTATCTGATCTCTACAAGATGTCACATATGAGATACTTGGACATTGACTGTAGGAAAGAAGTAAGTTTTCCTGAGAAATTAATGGGAATTGTTGTGGAAATGAGAACCCTCTGATTGAACATGAGAAAGTTGGAAGCTCTCACAGAAGGAATGAGAGTCATGGTGAATCTAGAGATACTTCATCTCTCTACTCGGGATCTACAACAACTTCCAAATTTGATTTCGCACTTTAAAAATATCATGTGGCTTGAATTATTGCATTTCCATAATATTAAGCAGCTTCCCCTGCAGGAGAGGATGCCCCAATTGTGCCGCCTGCAAATTGAGCATTGCTCTAATATAAGAGAATTGGTTCCAACTTTGGATCTCCAGATGCCTTTCCGACTCTAGAGGTGTTATGGTTAGTGGAACTGGACAAACTACAAATACTACTAGCATTGGAGTTGGGGTTGAAGGCCAGACTTTGCGTGTTGAGAATTATTCAATATGATACTATTAGGAGGTTGCCTGAGGGAATCAACAAGCTGAGAAGTTTGAGGATTCTAGATTTAATTTGTTCTAGTGAATTGATAAGGATTCATAGGGCATCACAAGAAGATACATAAACATCTTAAATTTCACAAAGGATTTGTCTTCTCCCTCAACATGTTCATATTCACACCCACTTTTGTGCACAAACTGCATCTATATATTTCATCCACTAGAAGTCACTAGCCATTTCATTAAAAATCCAGAGAATTCGCTTCAAAAATCCATGTAATTCATTTTGTAATATCACCATCAAAATTCCAAAATAGGGCACTGGATTTAGTGGGAATAAATGTGAAAGTTATGTGGGTTGACCTTTTGCATTGAAATATCCTAAGATTTCTTACCACTGAAGCCCCACCTATTAGAAATCACACAGTACACATAATAAAACTAATGAATTGGGCACTTAGATTAATGTCTAATTGACTCCATTTTACTTTAATGTTAAATTCCATATGTTTTTTTTTAACTTAATATTTTTTTAAAAATTTAAAATTATTAAGTTAAACTAAAATAGTTATTAAACAATGTTAAGGGGTTTAACAACAACATAATTACACTGAAGGAGTTTCTATTTGCGAGCTTACCCTATGAAAATATTGTTCACTCCAGCAAATCATAAGCCCTCATTTTTGTCATCCTTCGTGGAGTAACAAATTTACCCATGGAAGGAATTTTGTGCTTGTCATCTTGCTTGACCGCAGATGGAAGACATGTTTTTTTTTTTTTTTTTTCCGACCTTTCTGCTTCGAACACGTCATACCTTGATCTTCTTCGCATATGGTACTATACCTAATAACATTCTTTGTCGTCTCATCAGAAGTTAATTCTCGCCAAGAAGTAAGCAACGAAGGAGCATAGCAACCAAGCGACGACAATGGTTGTGGATTTCAGAATAAAGAGAGATACGCGACCAAGTTTTTGAAGTTTTTTCTTGGCGACACTCTCACTGTGGCTTCTTTAATGACTATTTATGATGTTGATGATATTCATTAATTTATTTCCTTGAATTTGTACTCTTTCATCGTTATTGCTAACCCTTTTAATGGAAATGCATGAAACTTTGCATGGTGAGGCAAAATGCATCAATATTTTCCATCTCTGTTTCTTACTGTATTCTTTAATTATTTTTTTGGTGAATTTATACTCATATGACGTTATTTCACGTTGTTTTAAATGAAATGCATGAAACGTTTTGTGAAGAGGCAAAATCCATCAATATTTCCCATTTAAACCCAAATCTCACTATATAGTCAACAATGAAGCTTCAAAGGCTAAAAATAAGCACTATATATGATCAACACTAACAAGGTGAGGTTGAACAAGAAAAAAGTGCTATAGCCGACCAATACGAAAAGAATGAAGTTCAATAAGTCTAAAATCTTTTAAAGAATGCCTTACAGTTTCGTTTCAGTAACTTATTGCGAGGAAGGGAAATTAGAAAGAAAGAGAGTTGCGTTTCTGATTTGGGATTTTAGGAACTTCGTAAAGTATTGTCAAATTCTCACATAAATTTGTATCATCAGTATAAAGGTCCCATCATGATATGGATTTTTCCACAACCGACACTTCAATTTTTTACCTTGTTTCATTGTTCTTGGCTTCTTGAGCTTTCGACGTTCCCTTGCACCTCTTGATGCAATTGCTAATCGTTAGCACTTCCCCATGAGACAATCAAAAAATATAACCCTAATAAAAAAATAAATAAACATTTTGGAAGGATTAAAAAATTGTATAATGTGTATCGACGATGGAAAAAATATATATATCACCAACGAGTAATTAAAAAATATTTAAATACAAATGTGCGTGGAAACAAAAACTTTCCCAACACAATAACCATGCAACAAAAATGTGACGTCACCAAGGATGGTGAGCATTATTTTAATTCTCTCTCAAGATGGATATTAGTTTAAGGCTAAAAACAATGTAACTAAAAATGCTAGAGAAGATTATTGACCAGTTATATTTTCATCCTAGAAGAATGCATTGATGTTTAAGCATATGATCTTCTATTAAAAGTAAATAAAATAAAAAATAAAATATATTAACAAAAGTAATTAAATATTTATTGAAGCGTATAGTGTAGTCCTAAGGCGAGGAAAAAAATATAAAGTGCGATATTGGATATACGTGTATAGAAAGAAAAAACCTATTATTTTATTAAAATTATTATGTAAGTATATGTATCCATAAAGTTTATAGAGATGATTTCATATTCATTTAATGAAATTATTATATATAAGTTTTCATAAATGCATAATAACCATGGTTGTAATTCAAGTTTTAACTAGCATAGATTTATTTAAAGCACGGATCTAACATGAGTCGAAAGGGATTTACTCTTTAAATTGTATTTTTGAATATTATAGAGATTCATGTGTATTGAGACATTTTATATTAATTCATATTGAAAAATTTTATTCATAAATCACATTGGATATTTTATTCTATACGACATTAAAATATTTTCTTTTAACATTCTTTTTTCTATATATAGATATATATATAGTTGATATGACATCTTAAAATATTTTTGAAAAGCAAAAGTAATATTTTTGAAAAGCATAAGTTTTAAACATCTTATTCACAATTTTTTTTACTTCTGCTTATTTTACATGATATAGGTCATATGGACAACTAATTAAAAATGCTTAGCATATATATATATATTGTAGCCGTCATTGATATTCTATTTAGAGAATATTTTATTTTTATTTTAAGAGGGACGGACATACTTATACATAGCTTTCACACGGGGCTAAAGAACTAGTATAGATGCATTTTAACCAAGGATCTATCAAGAGCTTAGAGGGATCAAATCTTAAACTTTAAAAAATATTTACACGTCAATTAATCAATTTTAGTGTTTGGTAAATATCTGATTAATATGGATCTATAGTGGTAATTTTTCATTGTTTAAATTGTATATTTTGATATTTTCTCATTATTGATATTTTATATTAAAAATTGAATGAGTATCAACAACTCAGTTAATTGTTGTGTTAATATATTTTTTATTGTTTATTTATAAAGTTATTTATTTTTTATTTTTTTGTTTGGCTAACATGAGCTAAGACTATTTTTATCATTTTTTTAGGACGTGACCATACTTACACATGCCCCTCACACTGCATTGTAGAATGAGCCTTTCGGCTCAATGAAGTAGAATTCTTATTATGCTCATTTGACTTCACTTTACTAGACTCAATTACATACTTTGAGAGCAAATTGTTCTTCCTCAATTATTAGGTTTCACTTTGTTATAATTTTTTTCTTAAATAAACTAATGAATGTGTTATGTTGAAGTAATTTACTAGCCAGGTTTGAAATAAATGATTGGGTTTGATGAATGTTATCTAATATCATAGGATATTGGGCAAGGGAGGTCAGTCCTCTATCTAAAAGGTGAGGGCCTCCCAATGGATCATGCTTAACATTATATCGATATTGCACAAACTCACAACCTACCCTGAGTAGAATTCACTAATGTCATAGTCAACAAGGTGAATCAAAACCATTTTGGCTCATAGTCTTCTAAGGAAACCCAATTGCACTTCCCTATAATTCCAAGGATGATTGTCAAAAACCATAAGCCATCTATCCATCCAGTGGCCTATAAATTTTGGGTATGTGCATCAAACTGTACAAATATGTTTCATTGTCATAAGAGGTTTTAAACCAATTCTATGGTCAATAAACAAGGTTATGAGTACTTGTATTGAAATTTGGAAATATCTTACCTAGTTTCTATCTAACCCATTCCTATATTATTCAAACATTATGGCCTTGTATTAGGAAAATTTTCCATTTGGAAAAAGATATAAGGGTTGAAAGCAATATAGGAAGGGAAATATGTGATGTCTCTTTCATTTTTCTAAGGTTGATGATTAGGTTCCTTAATGACTCAATGTCTATTATGGTTTGGGGTTAAGGGTGGGTTAAGGTTGGATATTTCTTCACCAAGTGATGGTAAGTTTGGGTTATATTCATGTGCAAGCTACATGTAAATAGAATTTATATTTTGTGTTTGAATGAGAATAAAAGAATTTTTATTTCTTTTTCCAATTAAAAAAAAAAAACAACAACATGATAAGTAACCTACATCAAATGAATGGAAAAAACACTTGATGGTGGAGATGGGAACATATTTTCTCTTTGTGGTGGCCACATGTACTACTTTTCGTCAAGTCACACTTCCTTCTCCTTCAACCGTGCATTGTGCAATGAAATTTAGGATATATGTAGAAGCCACTATGAAATGAAATTTAGAATACATTTATTTCCAAGGAAAAATATCTACAAATCTTATTCAAGATAAAACAAAAATCACATCCACATATGTTCAAAGGCGTCCTTTTGGCATGCTTCCTATACAAAATGGGGAATATTTCTTCTCTTAGAGTTTAAAAAATTAACTATAAGTGTTCTTTTATGCATGTGGTCAAAGAGAAAAAAAACTTATCTATATCCATAAAACCATTTTTTCAATCTATCCTAAAATGTGTCCCATACAACCCAAATTTCTAGAGCATTGTGTGCTTCTCCAAGAAAAATAGCGTATATAAAAGGAACTTGTTAATTATAATAAAAAATCTATATGTATCATACAAGTATACTAGATAGAGAAGAATTTAGTAATCTCCAAGGGTCAAGAAGAAATTATATGTGTTGTTCTTCCTTATCTTATGTGATCTTCCAATTTCCTTTGTACATGTCCAAACCACCTTTAAAGAGTGTGTATGAAAGCATGTTCCTTGACCAATAAAGGTGATCAAAGGTAATCTGAGAAAATAATGGGATTGTTTTAGAATATTTTGATAAAGAGGAAAAAGAGTATAGTTCATCAATCTAGCTTGATCATTCATCCAATTTATCATCACTTGTGAGTCCCCATATATGTGAAGAGAGTGTGGCCTTTGGTGAATAGAAACTAGTGTAATGAGTTAGAGTGCAAAGAGATATCACAATTATTTGTAGCTAGACTTATAATTGTTGTGAATGAGAATAATTATGAGTTGTCCAAATAGTTAATTCCTCTAGCCCCACCCATGGAAGGATTGGATTAGGTGACAACATCAAAGGAAGTGTTGAAATTCAACAATAAAATTCACACACACTAGTGTGGGATCACAGGTCAAACAGTGATGGATGCTAGCGACACATTAGTGTGCAACCAATTTTTAAATAAATTGGAAAATTAATCGTAAATGGGTGAAATCCCGAAGTTGGGAAACACTTTTTGGCGGATGGCTAGAATTTGGGTGAAATTTTTAACTTCTCATATGAGAAATTAGTCAACTCAATTTCTCGACCGAGAGTTTTTAAAACTCTCATTCGAGAAATTTTTAATGTTTCGGCTGAGAGTTTGATTGGGTTTGAGCGGAGTTAAAAAACTCTCGGATGAGAGTTAAGTATTTTCTCGTCCGAGAGTTTTATTGACATAAACTCTCAGGTAAAATCTCGTCCTGGAGTTTATAAAACTCTCGTCCTAGAGTTTATAAAACTCTCGTCCTAGAGCTATAAAACTCTCATCCTAGAGTTTATAAAGGGAAATGGCTTACAAAATAGTGTATAAGAATGTTTTCCATACCACATGTTCAAACTTTCGAAATATTGAGAAAACAAAATATATATTACAAGGGGATGTGTAATATGTAAACGATCAAAGATAGAATTTTGGAAAAATAACTAAATCTTGATAGTTTATTAAAATATCATACGAGAGTTTTATATAAAACTCTCGTCCTAGAGTTTATAAAACTCTCGTCCTAGAGTTATAAAACTCTCGTCTGAGAGTCGACCTTGGGTAAACTCTCGGGCGCAAACTCTCGGCCGAGAGTTTAGCCGCACGGTTAAATTCAACCTATGGTGGTTTAAACTCTCGGTCGAGATTTTGAAATTTCTTGACTGAGAGTTTAATAAATGTCTCTCCTGAGAAATTATCTCGGCCGAGAGTTTCTGGTCAACGAAAAACCCAGAAAAATCAGCAGTTTTTAGGAACCTGCAACTTTGGAGGGGCAGAACACCTACAAAAAAAATGTTATCTTTCGGACCTGGTACCATTAGATTCATCTCTGAATCTCGTTTCTAATGATGTAATATTTGTGGAGTTTCATTAAAAATTTCAATTTATTATTAATTTTATACTAAACTATGTCACTGTGGAATTTCATTGTTCTGAAAATTGCACTGAATGAAAATTCAATAACTTTAAAATGGAAACACCAAAAAATCAAAAAAATCATACTGCAATTCCTCTCCATGTCTTCTTCAAAAGGGTATTCTCATTTTTCTTATTGACGATCACATTGAAAAGAAAATCTAGGGCTCATAAAATGTACTAAAACATCACTGTTTTTTTGTCTTCGTCCATTTCAAAAAATAATAAAAAATAGTGATTTAATATGAAAATTACTAAAAAATAGTCAGTGCACTAGTGCAATCTATGTGTATTATGATGATATGGTTTATTTCCGAAAAATGAATAACCTTCCCTAAAGAAATTTAGGGTTAAAAAAGTGACTATTTATGTTTGCCTGAAAATTTCAAGTATATGCAGTTAGTAAAAAACAAATTTACCCCTCTATATGTCAATATTTTTTTTTTTTAAATATGAGTATGGAGGTAAGACAGTTCTCTACAAATCTTGTTTTTATGTCAAAGCGTAATTTGCATTGAAAATATGAGTTTAGTGGAGTTGAAGTTGAAAAAACATAGAAAATTACAGTTTTCAACGTCAAAAAAGGGCAAAAAGTAAATCTCATAACAACTTTTAATAGTTAACTAAGTGTGATAGACTTAGTTAGCTCAAGAATTTCGAGTTGAGGGTCAAACGATAGGCATGTAAGGTGATTCTATTATTAATAGGGTCCAGTTGCAATTGTAGCACTAGTGTAGTGTGAGTGGGATCAATTAACTCACATTAATTGAGTTAAAAACAGTTTAACTAGTTCTAACTGTTTGATGAGCTAGTGGAAGATCAAGTGAATTAAAATAGATTTAATTTACTAGTAGTGATATACTAAGTAATTGATGATTCAATATTTATAGCTGCATGCATGTCAATTTTGGTGGGGACCCAGTTGAGACAAAGGTTCAAGGAAAGTAAACTATGAGTTGTATTTTTAGCAAATTGCCCAGATGCAGTTATATAACCACAGGAAGCCCGTGATGAATTGTGCAATCAAGGAAGGATTAATTTCCTACTTAATAGGGGTTTAATTCTCTAGGGATTGCATACACAGGGTAAGCTAATAATTGGTTGTGTGCTTGTCCAATTTTGCCTAGATCAGTGTGAAGAAGTTGGTAGAGTGTACGAGGTTGTGGTGAGCACAAATACATTGTATTGTTTCATGATTCCTTGGTTGATTATAAAATAAAGATGGAGGGGTTTTGAGAAATTTCTTTCCCCAAGAAAATCTTGTGTTGTGCGATTGATGTACTTATTTATCTTACTTGCATGTGATTGAACTATAGTGATTTATATTCCGCAAATATTGTGGAAGTATTTGGTATCTTGTTTTGGTACATTGCATGATCGGATTGAATCCATTGGTGTAATTTCTACAAGAAGCCCAAGGAGAATCCTTTTTTATATTAATATATGAAGATGGTTGAGTAATATCATAATTTTTCTTAGAGCTCAAGGAGTTGTGCGGAGCTAAGCTATGCATGGTGATTTTGAGAAAGGAAGGACCATGGTTTTCAAAATTTGCTTGATTACTATCAAGCCATATTCCCCAAGCCACAATCATAGGGAGAGCCTTGTGTAGGGGATTTCGACTTATGGATAGCCAGATTTTTAGACAATCTTCAACATTCGAGCCTTGCCAAAAATATGACAAACCTTCAGTATTTTTCATTTCTTCCCATACCATTTGTGTAAAGGGGAAGGCACAGAAGAGATGGGAGATGAATTTAGAGTCTGAGAAACATAGAGGACATCTTCCATGGCCCGAGAAGGATTTTTTTTGGATAATATCCCAAGCTAGAGCTATATTTTGAATAAGGAACCACATAAATAACTTTTGTTTTGGAAGGAAATATTTCTTCCACAATTTTCCTCCCACCATGTTGGTTCTAAAGGACCTTCTCATTGTTTCAAACCAAGTTATACATACTTAGAAGCATATGAACCATGAAACCTATGAGCTCAGATATGAGTATCCTCATTATTGGATAAATAGACTTGGGATTGCCTCAAATATGTAATGTATTTATTCCATTCCAATACATTTTATTCTCCTATATTAAAACTTTAGATGATAACTGGGGCTACAAGTTAATATCAGGATCCCCTACATGAATTTAATTCAGGGTGTGGATCCCTTCCCCATTTAAAAAAAGCTCAAGAGAGTCTAAGAATATATATTTTTTTGTGGCTCCCTACTGACATACCACTGCCAATGAAAATGTTTAAGCCTCACCCAACTTTCCATATGAGGCCATTTTCAATAATGGGAAAATATTAGATTATTGCTTTCCAACTAGCTGAGCCATTTTTGAAGGATTTGATCAACAATGTGATTCAATATAATATGGATGAGGGGTGACTATATTTTTCATAGGCTACTTGTGTCTAAATATATAATCCTTGTATGAGTCTCTATACACCTTTATCAATAAGGGAACTTGTGAACTAGTGCTAGTTTTTTAAACCCTGTCCTCCTAGGTATTTTGGAGATGCAATTGAATCCCATGATATAAGAGAAAATAGATTCTTCTCGCTCTTTCTAGCCCACATAAATATTATAGAGATTTTTTTGATTTTATGGATAATACATTTCAGTATCCAAGTAAGGGAAGACCAATATAATATAATGGCGTGAATCACAAATTTGCACAATACAAGTCTTTCCATGAGGGAACGCCACCTGTTGCATCCCCTTATTCATTTTTCAATCTAGGAAAATTCCAATACCATTATACTTTTGAGTAGTTTTTTGATATAAGGAATAATCCCAAATATTTTAATTCACCTCCCATTTGATGAGTATGTGAAGAAAGGATTTACTTTGAGATTGATGCTTCAACCTTTGTTAACCATTTTCATGCAAAGAATATCTACTATGATTTATAACCATTCCAAAGGTTGTTGAAAAATTTTCCAAAATGTCCTGTAAGGAGTGAATGTGATCAAAATTACCATCAAATAAGGTAAGGATATCGTCCACAAACATAGATGTCACATGGAATAGTGTTGACTAATTGATTTTCCTTTGCTTGGCACCTGAGAGAATTCAATTGATTCCTTTTACAACAAGAAGGAAGAGGAGAGGAGATAAAGGGAATCCTTGTACGATATCTATTTTGGACTAAAGAAAGGGTAGGTAGCCCCATTTATCAAGCAGGCTAGAGAGGAGGAACTGATACGACCAAATACCCAAGAGAAAAAAGGGTGGAAGAAACCTAAATGAAGCATTAGAAGTCATAAATATGTCTACCTAACTTGGTAAAAATATTTTTGTAAATCCAACTTATATATGATTCCGTATTGTCACTTAGTGTGAATAGAGTGTATTCCTTCTTGGGCTAAACCAATTGCCTCATGAATTTTTCAACCTTCCAAGAACCCAAATTGGTCAGAGGAATTATCATCAGATAAAATGGGCATCATTAAAGTGGTTATAAGACTCACCATAATCGTATAAATGGCACTATGAAGAGAGATCAACGTTAATATGTCAAAGTAGATCGACTTGTCATCTTTATGAATGAGTGTAATGAAGGTAGATTTGAATTAATCTAACATTCTTTACTCTTATATATAGAAATGTATATCTTTGAGGGGAAGTTTACAACTATGTTGGGGTAATATCCATTGAAATCAAAGCACTCTTGGTAAAATTCAATGGGGAGAGGAATTGGTCCTGGGATTTTCCCTCTTTTGAATTTTTGAAGAACCATTTCTAGTTATAGTTTTTTGACCTCTTCCATTAGAGAATCATTTCCATCCTAATCAATAATATTTGGGAAGAGGCTATAAATACTTAGGATCTTATTAATTTTCTCTTTGTGATATTTATGGAAGATCCCCTTGAAGTAATTGCACCCCTCAACAGTAATGTCTTCAAAATATGTGGCCTTGGATCCATAATTCATGTTAATAACCTAGATAGTATTACTTTATTTGAAATGATTGGAAATTAGGTGGAAATTCTTTTTTGTATCATCCATAGAATTTAACCACAAGGCTATGTTTTTTATTCTTCGCTATCTTTATTATCCAAAAGAATGATTTTCCTTTTATACTCGAGGTGTTTTAACATCAAGTTACTTTCTTCATATAGGGAGGCAGGGGCAATGTCATTGTAGTAGGAATTCAAAATTCCTTCTACTTCAGAAAGGGTTTTGTCCTCAACTTCCTTCATTCCCCCCCCCGAAAGAGGAGATGATTTTTTTTTTCAATCCTTAATTTTTTATGAAATTGTACAAGGGGGGACTCCCTCAAATTGGGATTATAGGGACTCCAAGATTTTTCTAATCTCTTCATATAGGGAAGGATCCTCAATCCAATGTGGATTTAATTTGAAAGGATCTCCAGGATTTTGAGAAGAAATATCCAATTCTAGGATGATAGGTTGATGGTCCAAGTCCCATTTGACTTAAACCCATTGTTGGAGTCTAAGGCATAGATCTAAAAGATAATTTGATATTATAAAATAGTCTAATGATTTTTCTATTAGAGATATACTAGATCATTTTTTGTTCCATGTTGAAAACAAATTTGGAGGAAATGTATCAGATACTCCTACTTTCTCTAAGTGATAAATCAAAACGTTTTTTAGGGGGTCATGGAGAGTAGTGGGACCCATATCTCTAAGGCTCCTAAATAAAATTAATATCCCCCTTATTATTACTTTCACTAATGCAAAATTGAGTTCCAAATACTAGAATTCCAAAAATCAATCCTTTCTAAGTGGGACCCATATATATTTATCACAGTAATTAGGAAAGAAATTTTAGTGGATCAGAAGTCCATATCCAACCCTGAGAGGATGGACCAAGTAGATAAGCACTAAAAACATGAATCTCTCCATATTGTATGAACTCCACTAGATCTAGCAAAGGTGTCAAGTGAAATGAAACTCAAGGTTAGGAGAACTTTATTTAACAGTGAGATTTGTTTCCCACCTCCAATATTGTTTCCTAGAGGAAGATTAGATTCAGAGTGTGAACCTAAACAAGCCTTTTAATGGTAAATATTTTTGACGGGTTAGCTAGTACCCTACAGTTCAAAGAGATAATTTCAATTTTGAAACCTTCAATGGGCCATGTTCTCTAAGGGACAACATGTCATAATTAAATTATGTCATAATGGATTTTCTAAGTTTTCTCTTTTCTTGGATATTAAAAGAAATTATTTGTGACAATAGAGAGAATACTCGTAGAACTTATCATCAAAAGAGCCTAAATTTTCCCATTCTTCAATAAGAAAAAAAAGGTTAGGTGGCTTCGGGAGAGGAGGGATAGGAAGAGATGGAAGGGATCAAATGTTATAGTGGCTAGGGGAGGGAACTAGGATATGGATATTTACCTATGGGTATCATTGGAAAGAAAGGGAGTGAAGAGGTAAATTAGGGGGAATGAAGGGATGGCGGTGTGGAAAGGTAAAATTAGGAAGGAAATGGGAAGGGACAAACCCTATAGGTAGGGCTAGCGATTTTCTAGGAGGGAGAGAAGGAGGTGGGAGAGTTATAGGAAGAGGGGAAAGATAAGGGGAAAAAATAAATAAAATCTGAAATATGAGGAACAATCTCCATGCCAAAAGAGGAGGCATGAGGGTCGCTTCAAATATGTGAATACAAGATTTGAAGGTGGAGAAATATTAGAACAAACATTAAGCATTGGACCAAGTTAGTAGCTAAGGGTTTCGCTGATACTGGAGGAGATTTCTCCTTTTTCTATGAATTTTCACCTGATGATAGAGATGGACTCTCCATAAATTGATATTTTGAAACCTATATTTGCTTAAAGGTTTTTCCAGGATACATTCCTTGCCAAGATTCCCATACACATGGTATTTTGCTCATTTAAATGGAATGCCTTTTGAGTCTCCATCCTGATGATGGGAGAGTTTACCATCTTTAATAGTGATTGCATATAGAATAATCAAGGATACGTTTAAGCTAGCGATTAACCAAGAAAACCCCATATACCTTGTATTTCTATAGGAGAGGCCTCCCTCGTAATAGAAACCAAGGATGTTTAAAATTTCCATTAAAACATATTTATACTAGAATATGAATGGGAGTCCTAGGAGGCACACCCATTTTGGGATAATATCAAGCTTCTATGATCAAGAATTGAAATCAAGTAACCATTTCTTAGTGAACAGAGCATGAAAAGCCCAATGCCAGTTTTTCCAAATGAGATTTTATGTATATTCCTTTGAGTTCTCTATCCACCCCCATCCATCATTTTTCTAAAATCTGACAATGAGGACTGTAGCCCAAAGTCCTAGCAAAATTTTTAGTTGTCCAAGTAGGGAGAGTCGCCTTGGGCATTTTTTTACTAATGAATATTCTGACAATGGTCATATCCTCCAATGAAGAAATATCATTTAAATGGAAATATTTCTCAATAAAAAGAGAAGTTTATTCTACCTTCCATTTAATGCATTTTTATTCAGTTTAGTCGAAATTTTCCTAGGTGTAACTAAAGGCAAAAGAGGATGTGGAACAAGGTCACAACCATGATGAAAATTGGGAATAAGGAAACAACTAAGGAACTTTGTCAGTGTGAGGGATAGGGGAAAACAACATGATGTGTTGACGATAAGGGCGAATGCATGAGACCCTTGGGATATCCAATAGTTTCAAGGGGAGTGAATACCTTATGAAACCACAAAGTATAAACTACCAAGGGTTGAGCTAACAAAGGAAACTTGGAGAGCGAGCTAAATCTTAGAGGGGGCAATGACAATAGGAGGTCTAACATTCGTGGTTGACAAGGGGAGGTGCTCCATGAAAACAACTAAGGATGTCCCAATAGAAGGGTAGTCGTACATTGCAGTGATGGAAGCCTATTAGGGTTAGAAAATGGTCATACGTGTAGGGATTTGAACCTTAGGGAGGACCAAATTTGAAACCAATCCAACTAATCCTTTGAGTAATCCACTACATCTTCAATAATTATCATGAAAAATAGGTTTGATAGTATGGGTTGAGGGATAGAGTAGATATATAACGAACCATAAGGTGATGGTGGAAAAAGGGAAGGATGATCTATAGCTTATGACTATAGATCCATCATAACCCCAAAATATGCCTACAATAACCTAGCCATTCTCCCCAATTTCACTATAAATATCTTCAACGATCGTGACAACCTATTTTCAAGTTTAGAAATATAAAGAAGTTGTCATTGTGTACTTTTTTATTGTTATACAAAATAACTTGCACACACTCTAGAATATGCATATATTTTTAATGGGTGCACATTTTTAACTAGGAAAATTTTAGGTGTTAAATTTGACTCATGGATTAATCTTACATGCTTTTTTCCCAAAAAAAATAATTCACCAGTTTTTATTTTCTTAAAATAGTGTTCTCAAATTCTATATTATAAAAGTATTTTACTTTATAAATGGCCAAAATCTATATAACATACTTATAAATTGATTTTTTTATAAAAACATTTCCAAAGAGGGTTGGCATTTTAAATAATTCATAAAATTCATCAAATTATTTACACCTTAGGATTAAAATGGTCCCTAAATAGTTCTTAAACACGCATATATTATTTTAAATCATAACTTGGAAATATAATTGACAACTTGCATGGAAATTTGGAGGGTACATATTATTGTAGGAACACATTGGTGAGCACCAACTATCAATTTTTAACTATTAACTTAGTATAAGAACCCTTAATTTCATAATATTTGAAAATTTTAAGTGACACAATCTACTACAACTTATTATTTGTAGAAATTTCAATACAAATTATGTATTGCCTGGATTCTCCTGATCTAACAATCACATGCCACTGTTAAATACATAATCACTTCTACAAAAATTCTTGCAGAAATTTAAAACACGATCGCCAATTGAAATATCAAGAAGAAAGATCAATCACACATAACAAAGATGTTTTTACTGGGAAAGCATAAAGATAAAAACCCCACTATCATATATTAAGTATATATCTTGGATCATGAAACAATCTCATACAAAAATTTAATCCAAGAGCTCTCAGTATAATATACAATCGTCTCACACTGTCTTGCAAAAATTGGCAAATGCCTTTGCCAAATTTATGCCTCACAACAACCTGCCTCCACAGTGCAATCCAAGATGATTACAAAGACCAATTCAATGCAATCATGCCCTCCTTGACTATGCAATCCTCATGAACATATCCAATGTGTGTTTGGCTTGCAAGAGTGCAACCCAATATAGTACAATTGACAGTCAACTGTCCCTTTCACCTACCTCTCAACTGGGTCTCCACTGGATCTGACATGCATGTATTTAACAGTAGTAAATATTCAGTTGCATGTGAGATTACTACACGTGAATTAATTTAATATTTAATTCACTGATCTCTCACTAGTGTAAATCTTGAGTTACAACTAGCACAATTGAGTTTAACTCACTTAACTGAGTTAAACTACTTTACAACTCACATAACTACACATCCAACTCTGTTACAACTTCGAATCACTCAGTTACAACTAAGTCCACTTGCATGTCCCACCAACCAACCTTTGAACTCAAAATTCCTTCAGCTAACTGGTTTTCCACTTCAGTTAACTGATTCCAATAGCTCCATGAGAATAGATTAATATTTATTGTCCAACTATTATTAAGGGATAATAATAGTCGACATGCATCTACAAATAGACATGTGATCTATAAATAGAACTCACACATACATCTAAAAATAGAACATCATCTATAAATAGAATTTTCTCACCATCTATAAATAGACATAATCTATAAATAGAATTTTCTCATCCATTCTAAAAATATACTTCCACCTAAAAATAGCCTGAGGCTTCATCATAGTGTAGGTGCTTAATTTTCACTAGGATCATCATCTTGTTGAATATCAACACTCCCTCTCAATAAGAAACGGGTTATCCTTCACCCTGATCCTGTCTCTATGGTATTTGAATTTTCTCCTGGTGAGTGCCTTCATCAGAATATCTCCATCTTGATCTTCCGTAGGAATGTACTAAAGCAACATGATCTTACACTGCACACAATCTCTGATATGATGATACCAAATATCTATATACTTAGATCTATCATGAAACACAGGATTAATCGAGAGTTTAATGAAACTCTTATTATCACAATGAATCACTGTCGGATCTAAATGAGAACCAAACAAACCAATCTGTATCTTTCTCATATAGATAGCCTCACATGCAGCTTGAATTTCTACCATGTATTCCACTTCCACTTGTTGCCACGGATCTCTGTTTCTTGTTGTACCAAGAAATAGCTATAGATCCAATACTAAATATCCCTCTTGATGTTCTCTTTCTTTCCGTTGGGTTGCCCGCCAAATATGCATCTGTGAAGCCATGTAACTTCACCTCATCTGTCTGTCTGTACCACAATCCATACTCAGATGTGCCCCTCAGGTATCTCAGGACATGCTTTCCACCTTGCAAAAGAGCTTTGTAGGCTAAATCATCACTTGACTAACCTGGTTTACCGCATAGCATATGTCTGGTCTTGTATTCACTAAATACATTAGCGAACCCACTAACTGTCAATAGACAGTAGCATCCACTACCTCTCCAGATGTAGCGTCCTCTTTCCTCAAATTTCCTGGAAGAGGAGTATCCATGGGTTTGCAAATGTGAAACTTACCCAGTATCTCCCTTGCATACTTTCCTTGAGACACAAAAAGTTCACCATATCGCTGCCATATTTCCATTCCAAGGAAATAATGAAGGAGGCCCATATCCTTCATTTTGAACTCCTTTGCAAGGTTCTCCTTGCATGAGTGTATCAGCTTCTCATCACCATTCAGTATTAAATCATCAACTTAAATAAAAATGATTAAAAGCTTACCCTCCACCACAATTTTTTATAGGTTTGCATCTGCCTCACTCTTGGTGAAGCCAAGTCCAGTGAAATAGTTGTCTATCCGAGTGTACCAAGAATGGGGTTATTGCTTCAGCCCACACAGCGCTCTTTGGAGTCTGCACACATGCGACTTGCTGCTGAAGATCTCAAATCCTTCAGGCTAATCAATGTACACTTCTTCCTCAATGATCCCATTGAGAAACGCAATCTTCACATCCATCTGATGAATGTGCCAACTCATATGCACTAAGAGAGCAAGGATGGTCCTTATGGAAGAATACCGTTTGACAGTTGCAAAGGTTTCTTCATAATCAATCCCCTCAATCTGTGAGAAGACTCAAGCCAAAAATCTGGCCTTTTATTTCTCAACACTCCCATCAACGACTTGCTTTACCTTGTAGATCCATCTTGAACCTACCACGGATTTATCAACCAAAATTGGAACAATTTCCCAAGCACGGTTTCTGACAATGGAGTCATACTCCTCCACCATTGCATCTACCCATGTGGGCTCCTGCACTGCTTCCTCAAAGGAATATGTCTCAGTCACAATACATTTTCCCATGAGAGCCATGTATCTAGTGAATCGGTTAGGAGATTATCTTTGTCTTCGCTGTGAAGTAGGGACTCCTACATTATGTGCAGCATCAAGTCTCAACCTTTCAGCTTATGTGGTATGCCTTCTGCCAGTTCTGATGTTTGGATCTACGTGAGTGGAATCCTCCACTCCATGAACCTCCTCCTATGGTTGATCCACATCTAGAGACTCATCGTTGGGAACCAATAGTTCCTCCTCTGCATGCAAGTTCAGCTCCCTCTCAAGCGACAATTGCATGGCTTTCCCTTCATCGAATTGTATATCTCGCCGCATAACAATCATCTTATTGTTAGGAAAATACACACAATAATTATGGGGTGTTTCTGTGTACCCCACAAATATCCCAACTTCAGCAATCGGCTCCAGCTTCCTCCTGGTGTTCTTGGTCACATGCACATAAACGGATGAGCCAAAAATATTAAAGTCAGAAACATCCGGTTTCTTACCAATGAAAGCTTCTTCAGGTGGACTCATGCCAAGTACTCTATGAGGACAACGGCTTTTCACATCAGCCGCAATTTTTCATGCTTCCGCCCACAAATGCATTGGTAGGCCCTAATCATGCGTATTGCTCATGATGCACCCACAATCGTTCTATTCTTCCTCTCCGCAACCCCATTTTGTTGTGGGTTATGAGGCGCTATCAGTTCTTTGAATTCCTTCTTTGCTGCAGAAGTCTTTGAATTCTTTAGAGATGTATTCTCCACCATTATCGCTCCTTAGAGCCTTCACTTACTTCCCCGACTCTTTCTCCACCAATGCCTTAAACTCACATAACTTTGAGAATGTTTTATCCTTCTTCTGCATGAAGAAGATCGAGCATTTACGAGAAAATTCATCAACAAAAATAACATAATATCTGTGTTTTGATGTTGAAGCAACCGAGAATGGTCCACACACGTTTGTGTGAACTCTCTCCAGGATCACCGAAGCACGGTTCCCCTTTTCATGAAAGGTGGACTTTACATACTTCCCCATGTTTCAACCCTTGCACTGATCTAACTGAGAAAGTGTTCCCATTGGAAGTCCAGTAGATATTTGCTGCATGACTTTCAAGGCTCCATGATGAAGATGGCCAATCATGAGTGCCATAATTCACCCTCACCCCGTCTCACCACTTTTTATGCCTTGCCCATCATGGCAGCGTAGCCATCTACCTCCAGCTTGTAGATATTCTTAACTCGAATCCATATCCTCTTGTCTTGACCCGTTGTTTTATGTTGCAAGAAATCTTTTCCATCGCTAAAAACAACGTCATAGCCTCTATCCTCCAACATCACAACTGAGACCAAGTTTTTCTTCAAACCTGGAACATGCATAACATCTTTCAATTGAAATGGTTTACCTGACTCCCTCTCAAAGGTAATGGTACCAACGTTAGTCACATTGTATCATCCATCGTCACCCATCTCTATCTGCATTTGGAGATCTTTATCCTCCATGTCATTGAAAAGCTCCTTATCTCCCGTCATGCGAAAGAAATCACCACTATCAAGATACCACACCGATCCCAATGCACTTGACACCATGCATGAAATCAAAGAAAAATCAAGTTCAAATTTCAAGGCAAGGGCCTCACCAGCTGCAACTCCAGCAGCCTTCTTGTTCTTCTTCTTTTGTGGGAAGTTAGTGGCAAGATGCCCATGTTCGTGATAGTAAAAACACTTCACCTTGGACAAATCAAACTTCTTGCCTTTAGACTCAAATTTTGAATGGAATTTCTTCCCCTTCCCTTTCCTTGACTTGGCAGCCAAAGCACAATCTTCTTCATCATCATGCTTTGATGAAGAGCCATCTCTAGTGTTCTGCCTGAACTTCTCCTACACTAGATCTGACCACAATCGTTCCCAATCTGTAAGTTTTTCCCATCTGTTGACAGAGTCTTCATAAATGTGCCAACTCTTAGGAAGTCCCAAGAGAGCCAAGCTCACCAAATCATCATCGGCAACAATGATTCCCACACTCCCCAGTTCATCCCGACATTGGAAAAACTTTGTGAGATACTTTGGAATGTTGTCGCCCTTTTCCATCTTGATCTTTATGAGTTTATCCTTCAGCGCCAATTTCCTATGGTCGTTTTTTCTTTGGAAAAGATCCATCAAAGCCTTCCACATAGCATATGCAGTGGCTTTCCCATGAAGGCTTGAGACAACGTGGTCTCGTACACCTTCCAAAATAATCATTCTCACTTTTGCTACTTTCTTTTGTCGTGCATCAAGTAATGCAACATCCGTCGAAGTGGGCTTAGGAAAATCACTGCCGATGAATTCCTTCAAGCCATTATCTTTAACACCGCCTCCATCCTGTCCTTCCAGGAAATGTAGTTCGAGCTTCCCTCGAGTGCATACTCTAGCTGCAAGCCATTGAAATCCATTTCGATGTTTACTCAATTGTGGCACCAAGAAATTCTTGCAGAAATTTTGAATTGTTTCCACCAACAAACTCAACTCCTGCTTCAAAATTGCAATCTTCTATGCTCAGATACCATGTAGAAATTTTAATACAAATTATGTATTGCCTGGATTCTCCTGATCTAACAATTGTATGCCACTGTTAAATACAGAATCACTTCTACAAAAATTCTTGCGGAAATTTAAAACATGATCGCCAATTGCAATATCAAGAAGAAAGATCAATCGCACATAACATAGATGTTTTTACTGGGAAATCATAAAGCTAAAAACCCCACTATCATATATTATGTATATATCATGGATCATGAAACAATCTCATACAAAACTCTAATCCAAGAGCTCTCAATACAATATACAATCGTCTCACATTGTCTTGTAGAAATTGGCAAATGCCTTAACCAAATTTCTGCCTCACAACAGCCTGCCTCCATTGCGCAATCCAAGATTATTACAAAGACCAATTCGATGCAATCATTCCCTCCTTGACTGCACAATCCTCATGAGCATATCCAATGTGTGCTTGGCTTGCAAGAGTGCAACCCAATATAGAATAACTGATAGTCAACTGTCCCTTTCACCTACCTCTCAACTGGGTCTCCACTGGATCTGACTTGCATGTAGTTAATAGTAGTAAATCTTCAGATTCATGTGAGATTACTACATGTGAATTAATTTAATATTTAATTCATTGATCTCTCACTAGTGTATCTTCAGTTGCAACTAGCACAATTGAGTTTAACTCATTTAACTGAGTTAAACTACTTTACAACTCAAATAACTACACATCCAACTCGGTTACAACTTCAAATCACTCAGTTACAACTAAGTCCACTTGCATGTCCCACCAACCAACCTTTGAACTTTAAATTCCTTCAGCTAACTGGTTTTCCACTTCAATTAACTGTTTCCAAGTGCTCCATGAGAATAGATTAATATTTATTGTCCAACTATTATAAAGGGATAATAATAGTCGACATGCATCTATAAATAGACATGTGATCTATAAATAGAACTCACACATACATCTAAAAATAGAACATCATCTATAAATAGAATTTTCCCACCATCTATAAATAGACATAATCTATAAATAGAATTTTCTCATCCATTCTAAAAATAGACTTCCACCTAAAAATAGCTTAAGGCTCCATCCTAGTGTAGGTGCTTGATTTTCACTAGGATTATAATCTTGTTGAATCTCAACATTATTATTATTATTTCCTTTCATTATTTATTTATTTTTACCAAGATGGTAGGGGGTGGGGGGGGGGGAGGGGAAGTGGAAGGGGGTGATCTGAGGGGGAGTCACAACCCACCATCAATTCACATATTAGAGGAGAGATATGTGGTTTCCACCCTCTCCAATGAAAAAATATGTGTAGCTAATTCAATTACCATACTCATGCAAGTTCATACCATGCTAAATGCAATTGTGATGGGTTTTGATTGTTTATGATTTTCAAGGTTGGGTTCAAGATGACTATGTGTACCTGGTATGACGTATATATTTATTTCCTTTTCTCTTTCCAAGTTTTTTCATCTCCAGAAGATGTTTAGTTCAGTTTACAAATTTTTTTTATTTTTTTTTTTTCTACACATTCTCGAGTTTATTTGTTACCATACTAGCATTTTATTGGGAGAAAGAAAAAACTTTTCTTGCCTAGATATTCCTTCTCTTCAGTTAGGTAAACATTGCAATGAGGTGTTGGACATGGATTCTTATTCTTAGGACCTCTCTCTCAATTTTCTCTCCCTACGACTATGACTCCTCTCAACTCTTAGCCCTTGGCATGGCGCCAGTAGCATGGGAGTGTCAATTGTTTTGATGGATGCAATTTCTTTATGGTGCCTACAAAATTGGGTAGTGATAATTCATTGTACAAATTTATTGGCTTAGGTATCTCGTTCAAACTTTTCTTATTTTTGGTTGGTATTTCTTTTACTTTGCTCAAGTTTTTGTTAGGTTTCAGAGTTATCCTTTTTTTCATCCACTCAAGTCTTCTTCTTGGTGTATTGTCCCTCTATTAACAATTCTTACTTTGGTTTTGAGTGGGCTCTTCTTTGTCTCTGGTGTCTTGGGACTATTTCTCATTCGTTTTACTTGCTCTATTGGAGGTTTTTCTTGCTCTCGACTGGTGTTGTCCTAGTTTCTCTTCTTTGTCTCTCAAGATGGTGCCTAGACAAGGGCTCAATCTTGTAGAGGAGCTAGGGAAAGAGGAGAACATAGCACCTCTCATGCCCACGTCAAGGCTAACTATTTAGTGAGGTTATATAACTTTGAAATCCCTTGGAAATCCAATAGGAAATCCATGACGCAAAGGAATAGATTATTAATGATAGAGAACACAATTCATATTTTGGCATTTTTTCCATTGTTGCTTATTGGGTGCCCAATATGAGCCACACTCATTGATATCTCTGTATATTTTACCTCTACTAGCAGTTAAATCACTATTATGGAATGTTTTTCTTGACAAGGATACCACCATATATGAGCTTCTTCTCAAAATGAAGGAACTCCAACTATTTTTCCAAGATATGGATGAACACATGGCTCGTTTGACAGCTTGAACCCACATAACTACCTCATCTTGATTGGTCACATGCATAAAGTTATGATCATAATTGTTGTTTTCATGGTTTTCAATTTTAGTTTCATGTATCTAGATACTGGATTTTAGTTGGTTATTAGTACTTGCTATATAGCTTATATCCTATGGTTTTTTTAGCCATATTATTGTTTTACTAGACAATGGTATATAACCTTGTTTTTGGAGTTAAAAGTTTTATTGTTACACTTTTTGGTCTGGTTTCGATGTGGCAAAGCAAAGTAGATAATAAATCATTGTAATGTGTACTCTTTTTTATTAATGACCACCTTAACTTAAAAAACAAAACATCCTTTGATTTTATATAAGTTATCCACAATCTACTACAATTTACCAAATACAAAATTAAAAATTAAAGTCATTTATATGGCCATGAGTTACCCAAAAATAATCTATAATAAACGGTTATAGACAACATTAAAAATAATAAAAAACATGATCCAAAATAAAAGAAAATAAATTAATATTAATTCTCAGGAATGAATATAATCAAAAGTTGATATATTCCCCATTTAAATTTTTTAGAAAAGAATTGAAGTTAAAGATTAATTGTGAAAGATAAAAATATTTAAAATCTCAATTCGATCATAATTCTATCAAAATGAAAAAACCACTTTTACTTGGGAATTGTAAAACACAGCGAAGCGTCTAGTTAAGTCATTCAAATCAAAAGTGGAATACAGTGAGGAGTCTAATATGGTAAAACACAGCGAAGCGTCTAGCTATGCTTTCGTTCAAATCAAAAGTGGTATGCTTTCGCTTGAATTCGAAGCTGCTAACTGTTAACGCGGAGCTCTGACAGATACATAGTTGAACAAGTTCAAAACAATATGGTTGACACCGCTCCATATCTGACAATGCCCATGTGCTCATGCGGTTGGTCGCCATTAGTACAACTGTGTATAAGTGCCCACTCACAAGTTGCCTATTTTCCTTCTATCAACATGGTTATTACTTATTAGTTTGAAGGTAATCCAATGACAAATATACATATCACATTTTTATATGCATATAAAACTGCTCTGTTCAGGTGTTTTGAATGCATATGGAGTGGTTGGGTAGATTTTTTTTTTTTTTGTTATTTTAGTTTGGCTATATAGATACACAGTTTGGAATGGGCATATAAGGATATGTTGCTTTTTTTCTCTTAACAATATAATAGATTGGGTATATGAATATGGTTTTTTTCTTTTTTCATTTTTCTCCTGAACAATGTAATAGTTTTTTTATCAAAATAATAACTCCATAATTTTTGAATAGACAAAAAACTATGCACATCATGTTACTTTGTTGACCGGTTCTATTTTTATTTTCAATTAATATATCAAGTTTATATAAAATTGAAGGTAAAATGGATAATTACAATTGAAAAAAAGTATTATCAAATTTTTTTATCAACATAGACGAAAAGAGTTGAGCTATTATTTTTACCTTTATGATGTCACTATGAAGAACAATAGAATTTCCTAAAAAAACATTAGGAAAACAAATAAAAAATCAAGAAAAAAGAAACACACTAGAAAACAAAATCACCAACATTAATATTACTTTTACATTTTACAAGCAAAAACATACACACTAATATTAACCTCAATTTCTAGATAAGAAATTTCCATTAATATCAATAAGGAAATGCACAATCTCAAAACATTATTTGATTGGCAAGGATAAATTTTCATTAAAAAAGTAATAAAATTAGTGCATAAATTTCAACCAAATTGATTAATTTATCTTGCATTTTGAAAATGGGTTCTTTTCAATTGGTTCAACACAACATGAAGCGTATTTGGAACTATATCCATAAATATGTGCATATCACAACTATTCAACCCCCTCTCTCAATGCTAACAACTCTAAAAAGGCAAAGAAAAAGAAATTGAAACCGTAGGACCAAGTCCAAACTTTAAAAGAAACCCCAAACTCATTAAAGATCGAAAATAATGAAATCAAAACAATGCATGAGAATATCAATAGAAGCCCCATAATCATTCAACACTCCACCATTTTGTCTTAATCCTAGCACCATACTTAACAAACAATTCATGAGAGACATATTTTTGAATTTCAAAACTTGATGTCACAAAGATAATGTAAACATACATAGAGTGAAAACTAGGAATTTTTTAGGGCTGAAATTTCCCCAATTGGCCATATTTTTGGACATTTTCTAAAAAAAAATATTCACCTATTTGGTTAAAATTAACCTATTTTTTAGGTATATGTCATCAAATTGATGATATTTGCCAAAATGACTATAAGTTTTAATGGTAAATTATATGGTTTTTATTGAATATTGGCCTACTCTCTATATGTGTGATTTTTCAAACCAATAGTCAACCATAATACTATACATAGGCTTAATATTTGAAACCTTAAAAAATAACCTAACACTATTACTAATGTCGAAAAACCGTATGCCCCTATATACAAAGTAAACCCAAGCAACATCATAATGTGGGTAGCCAAAAAGTGGAATATGGAACCATGAATAAGAAAACAAAAAATTATTAAAGAGGAGTCATGAAACTTATAAGATCCAATCCACAAAGCCAATGAAATAATCCGCAAACATAAAACGCCACCACTAACATCTACAAAACTAAGTTGTACAACCTTATGGGAGTTATATATGTGGTTAAACATATTGGGACCTAAACATATTTATAATAGGCTTTGACATAATACGAGGGGCATGTGTGGAATGACATAAAGTATGTATATGTAGATATAAACTTATTATTTGGTTATATGGATATACATAGGTTTTTTCTGGAGAAGGCTTTTCTAGTATATAAGTAGTTGTTGTGTTGTGTAACTCAACTATATTATCACTTTGTGAATTGTAGCCTATATTCATAGTTTAATGTATTTTATTTTATTAAGATATTTAAGGACTTTTCATAATATTTGGTTTCAAAAGGACCAATGGTTTTCTCTTCAAAAACAGTCCTCTTACCATTTTTAGTGCAACAATTTTTTTTATATTGAATTGAATGGAAATTTTAGTGTTAAAAGGAAGAAATAAAAAAGTGTATATAGTCAAAATTATGTAATATAATTATGCATAGTCATAAAATTACAATTCGTAGGATAGAACACGAAGCCTCCATTTGAATTAAATCGATGCAAACATTCTAGTACCAATAGCGACAGGCCAAAGACAAAGCATGGTGTATTGGAAGAGATCTATTAATTAACTCATCCATCTCAATGCCGATAATAGGATATTTATTGACCAAAGGCGAGGAACAAAGACCTCAAAAATCATATAAAAAATTAAGCCAAATACCAAACATAAGCACTAGAATCAATGGCGGCCATAGCCACAAAAATTAAAGGACCAATGCCACAAATTTAATGCCAACATCCATAGTGAAAAAGATCAAACCAAAGAGGAAATCAAAACCCAAGATCAGATACCAGCACCAAAATAAACCTCAATATCATAAGGGAAAAGGAAACCCAAAAACAAACCTTGAAATTATTGAAGGCTATAACCATAGAATTCAAAGGAACACATCCATAAAGCCAATGTAAACATCCACAAAGCCAAATTCTCACCTCATATCCATAAATTCAAACCCTTTATCTACATTCAATCCATGCAAACATTCTAACATGTAATCAACAACCCAACCAACTCTCCCAATCATCCAATAATGCTACATTACCTAACCAAGCTTCATAGCATCCATCAATGTAACACTATACAATAAACAAGATTATCACCAAATACTTCCTTAAACACATTAAATGGTCAATAACTTAAAATATTTCTAATTTAAAGAAAAAAAAAATTCAAAATATTAAAAACCTAAAAATTCTACAACTTTATCTACTAATTTGTATAAAATATTTCTACCTTCTATTATATATAGTCAATGGAAAAAACAAAGATTAAATGATATTAAATTTAAATTACATATATATTTAATATTAAAAATTTAAATAACATATATCTAATATTAAAAATTTATAATTTTTTTTAATTTTAAGACAAAATTCCATAATTCAAAACCCACAAGTTAAAAATCACAATCTTAAAAATTTGTTAAAAATCAAAATCTTAAAAATTTTAAATTTCCAAATTTTATTTATAAATTTGTATAAATTATCCTTACATTTTATCAATTTCCAAATTTTATTTATAAATTTGTATAAATTATCCTTACATTTTATCAAATATTGTAAGTCAATATCATAAATAAAAGTAAAAAAAAATAAGAAAATAATAAAATGAGCGTTTTCTTCCTTAAAAAAGAAAAACAAATAATATTAAATTTGTATTTTCTTCACATTATATAAATTATCTGTTGATTATTAAAAATTTAACTTCAAAGTTTACCTTCTTCATAATTTTCATAAATTTATAACCATTTAGTTTGAATAAAATCATAATGTATTTTAATATAATTATTTTTTTAAAATATAAATAAATAATTCAAGTATAATTTTTGAATTTACATTTTCTTATTTGAAATAAATTTATAAAACATGTTTTAAATAAAAACAGAAAATAAATCATAATCTATAATGTTACTGATTATATTATTATTGTAATATATTTATAATGTATATATTTATGTTTGTTGGAATATTTGTATTTCGAAATACTTATTTATTTATTTTAGAAGGTATATATATATATATATATATAGATATATATATATATATATATATATTAAAAAAAAAAATTATATTTACGTGTTTGATAAATAGAATATTCTTTATATAAGTCTAGATTAAATGTATGTTTTTATGTGATTAAAACTTACTAAGAATGAAATAGTGGATGATCTTAGTTAATAAGAAAATACAATTACTCAAAGGAAAAAAGTGTACATATAACTTTAGCAAACTAATTGTCATATTTTTTAAATAAAGATCATGGACTGGATCATGGACCAATCAATTGTGTACTAATTGATAAATATTCTTTAGTATTGAGGAGTATGGGTTGTCACATCACTTTGTGTATACATTATAGCATAGTTATTGTATTACATAACTACAAATGTATACTAATGCATAATGAAGAAACACAGTAAAGAAACATACTTTCTTGAGTTAAGTGAAAATAAATTATTAAGTTTGATGAATGTTAATTAATATCATAAAATATTGGCTAGTAAAACAAGTTAATATTCTATCCAAAAAGTGAAACCCTCTCAATAAGGCATGCTTAGAATTATATTGTTTATACACAAACTCGTAACCTACTCCTAGTGAAATTCACCAATATAATAATCTACAAAATCACTTAAAACAATTTTTTCTCACAAATTTCTAAAATTAAAATTGCACTTTCCTATAATTACAAAAAAAATTACAAATATCATAGACCATCAACCAATGTAATACTCTACAAAATCACTTAAAACAAATTTTTCAGCATACAAATATGTCTCCTTGTCAGTTGTAAACCTATTCTAAAGCCAATAAACAAAGTTATTAGTTTATTATGTATAATGTAGTCCTATAATATTCAAACATCATGACTCTCTATTTGGAAATACAAATAGTTTTTATTGGTGGTCGGAAATGAAAGATATAAAAGTCTAAAGCATTGTTGGGAGGGAAAAGGTGTGATGTCTCTTCATGTTTCTAAAGGTGACAACTACATTTCTCAATGACACAATCCCATTCTCAAATTTTGTGCTCATGTTTATATTTTGTGGTTTGGGTTAAGCTTGAATATTTCTTCATATTTTGTGGTTAGGTTAAGTTTGAATATTTCTTCATAACGATGATTTTGGGTTGTATTAATGTGCAGATACATGGAAATAGAATTTATATTTTATATTTGAATAAAAATAAAAATAAAACAGAATATTCTTTTTTAATTTGAAAAAATTATAGTAAATAGAATATACGATTTTGAAAACACCGGTGTGACACTCATCATAATTACCAAAACTTACCATAATTTTTGTAAAACATTGGATGCATATTCATTTGCAAAGCTGGAAAGTTTAACTTATACTATGATATCAATATGACTGTATCTATTTACTTTCGGTGCATTGTACATCTTGGATTATGTTCGGATTTAAACCATATATCTAAGTTTTAACAATATTAACATATCCACCACCCCTGGCATTTACTTTATGTACCGACTTGAATTAAATTTGCGTACTACTCACGGCGACATAACTGGATCCCTTTTATGACTTTCCAGTTGTTATATTTCATGTTTCGATCCACGAACAACCTTGGGATTTACTGACCACCTGTCTGATTGTACTATGTCCGATCTCCCTTTGATACACTATGGAGATTGAGTGGGGAAGGCCTAGGTTAAACCCTGGAAACCCGCTCACTTACCTCATTCTACTCTATCACGGCCCGGGTGTAGCGCTCTGTTAGAGAGGCCTGTTGCGTTAACTCATTGTGGCTGGTCTCGAACTGATTGTTCTATCTCTACCCTTGCTCAAATTTGAGGTCTATTCTGCTTTAGTTTTAACTTGGATGGTCATATTATCTTTGGCTCCCAGCAGAATTGTTTTAAGCGTTGTCAAAAGCTCGATGCCTCCGCAAAATCGTAAACTTCTTGAACAAGTAAGAATTTGTTCTTCAAACTCATATTACTTTTGCAAGTTCCCCTTATAGGTCATTCACTTGGTTTAAATTCGTGGCCCTCACCTCTGTTGTTTGGGTACTTGATACAATTTCATGATTAGGCAGCTCGGGTCGAAGATGTGCTTGTTTACAAGTATAATGAGTATCCAGAAAGTCTAGTTTCCTTTTTAAAGGTTTTGTTTCCAAATTATTGTCTAGATTTTGTTTTCATAATTAACTCAGTTACTCTTGTGTTTCTTTTTCAGGTAACCCTTGCTAAAGTTGGTTGTATTACTCTTTTAATGGAATCTAGTACTAATCGTTGCCCATATGCAAATTCCAGGTAATTCGATGTTGACCTTAATTTGGTCTACAAGCTCAACACCCGGATTTATCAACCCTGCTCTAAAAGAATGAGCTACAGCTTAATTTTCTTTGTTTAGTAATCCCTCTGTTTAGAGCTAGGGTTTCATGAGGGATTAAGAGCTGAGAACATTGTTATGATAAACCCTGTGTTATGCTATGGTTGAACTCTTCTTTCATTTGGATTTTATTGGAAATCTTTTGCACTGTAAAGAAATTTGTGAAGAGAAGTTTTTGTTAATATTATTCATTCAAATCTTATCCTTTCATTAGCATGAACTATTCAGTTATACAGTATATAAATGTTTGGTTTATTTATCATGTTTGGCTTCTCGGTTCCTCAAATAAGTTTTCTTTTAAAAAGAATTATACATAACAGAGTAATATTTTGATGCTTGCCAACTGTTCGGCTTATACTTGTTGGGTTCGGCCTTGTTCTTCACTTTGGTTACATCCAATAAAGAAATATCTAGTTTTTTTTATACAATGTAATATTGTCTTTTATAATGAAGTATGGTACTATTTTCTTGATTATCTTAGGGTCCGAGCCTTCGGTCGGCCCGCATATCTTCTACTTAGTGTACTTTATGTAAATATTTGATTCATTTCGACAGTTATTTTCTCTTTGCTATTTCAAGGGTTTCCTTTCTGAAATTAAATCTTTACTAGGATGTGGGTAACCAGACAACCTAGGTTCTTGTCCGTGTTTATATAGGCTGGAGCAACGACTAAATCCAGGTTGAGGAACTTTCTTCAAACTCAGATTTGACAGTATACTCCTCTAGGACTAAGTTCAAATCCAGAAATGGTTTGCATCCTTATTAATTAAATGTTAAAATAATTGGAGGTTAATTCACATTTTAACATCGAGGTTCTGTTAACTTCTTTACTGGTACTAAATTCTAGTTTTATATATTCTGTATTCCAAATTATATAAAATCTCTACAACTTTATGAAACATGCTTAATACACTGCACTGTTGGTTTTTTTGGGTTGAGCAGCAATATTTTTTACTTATGTTGCATCATTATTTTATCCTACAAATAAAATAGCACTTCTTTTCGGTAGTTATTTCAAGGTTTCTTCTGCAATAAATAGTTTTTACCTTTTGCCAATAATACAATACTTTCTACTACAATAAACAATCTTTCATCTACAAATAGATTAACTATTCTCAGAATTTATCCTACAGAAGTTCTCTACTAATTTCTCCAAATTATTTCCAGTAATTCTTTATACCATTCACATCACAATTTATAATAAATAATTATTTAACACACGCTTGTGTATATATCTTATGATACCTTTTCTGTACACTTCAAATTCTGAACAAAATCAGTACTTATCTGAGATTAATTACTGATGATGATGTTCCTCCCAACCTTCAAGAGAGGAAATGACGTCTTGCTCTTCCCCTATGCTTCCACTGAAAGGTACAGGTTGACAATTTAATTCTCCTGTGACCTCAGGACCACAAGTCAAGTTAGTACCAGAATAATTCAGGAAATTGAGTGTCTTTCCACTGGTCTCTACCATCTCAGGAAAACTTTCCACTCCTTCCTTTTTCTCCGAACAAAACCCCTACTCCTCACTGGGATCAATCCCTTATTCCTATAGGAGAAGATAATTATTTCCAACTTTCCCAACCACCTTCCAGTTCTTGGAAAACATTTACCATCAGCTTTTAATTTTTATGGAGTCACTTTCCATAACTAATTTTATTATTCATAATTAATCACTAATGAAAATAACTTTTTCAAAAAAACATTAATAGTTCCAGCCTTTTCTTAAAACAAATAATTAGAATGTCTTTTAACTAGTTAACAACTAGTTATCATTAAATGCAGTTGTCACAACCGGAGTGATGTTGATTGCGAGACTTTATAGGGTTTTGAACAGTTGTAGGGATGAAGGATGCATTTTCAACAAGTTTCACATCACCCTGGTTGGTATCGATGGTTGTTGGTGTGGCATTGACTTGTCCATCTATGCACTTGTCCAGGGCTAGGTATCTTGTGAACTTACAGATGGAGGGATGGGGCTTACCCTACGCTGCGGTGCACAAATATTTGTGGATGAAAGTCACACTACTGGCTCACGGTAGACTTCCTTTGTTCCAGCTCTATGTACGGATGAGATTCACCCACAAAATGACAAAAACCCCACTACAATTTGGTCTGGAAGATTTAGCGTGACTGCGACAGGGGAGGGTAATGTTTTTTGTTTTGAAAATTTGAACTCAGTCCATTTTTATCTGGGTTTTCCTACAAATGCACAAGCTGGTGCTATTGGAAAAATGAGATAGAGTTCTATTACTACCATGTCTCTCTATACGTATTAATTTCTCCGTTTTGGTAGTTGAATGGTCAGAGGATTTAAAATACCCTTTTCTGTTTACTTTAGGCATTGATAAGGATGTGCCAAAGAAGATGAAGGACAACATTTCTAGCACATGTGAGGCTATAATCCACTATATAATGGAGGCTTTCCCTCTTTGGTGGGACCTTTGCATTCCTCGAACTCACGAGGAATTTTATACTCTCTGGGTTTTCTTATAAAGAGTTTATGGGCAAACATATCTGTTTTGGATAAATGCAACCAATACCATTTATGATCTGAAACAAAATATGAAGAACAAGTGATATATTCCTATTCAGTATCAAAATCTCATATATGTAAGGATTTAATACACCACATTACTCACATCAAAGATCAAAGATAATAGTATCGATAGCTTGAATGGGTCTAATGGTTAAGATCATGTATTTCCTCCTAAGAGGTCATAGGTTCAAAATCAGAGGGGGTAGAGTATGTATGCCTTCATAGACTTAGCAGTCAAATTGTTGTGCGGAGGTGGGTCTCTTGTCCCACAAACAAGGGGGTCTCATACAACAATTTGGTGTCTAGCTTGGTCGTGACCTTAAAATTGGATTATTATTATTATTATTATTATTTAATTTGCAGGTATGTGGTGCTCGAGGATCCAGAACTCAAAATGGATCAACTTCATACAAAGATGTAGCTAAGGGAACGTCTTCCCTTCCTACCATCCTTCCTACCAGTATTCCCCAAAATATCATTGGACCTCATATGAAAAATAATCATGAACCATATATTGTTGAACAAATGGAGAATCTTGCACCTAACATGGATGTAAATCTTTTCGAGGTAAACAATCTCTTTTTTTCTCTCAAATCAAAAGATTTAATTTGTAGATTTAATGTTTTCTTGCCCAAACTTGATCCTCTTCACTAATGGATATTATCCTTTTGGATACCAAACTGCAACATTTACTTATGCTCCAAAGGTTTTCCTATTGTTCAATTTGACACACAGGAAGATATGGATACTATGTTAAATTATGCACCATGGCTTTGGGGTAATGTGGGCTTATTCATTACACCATGGTTACCTGAATTTGATGTCACAACTATGGTGGTTTCTACTATTTCGGTTTGGGTGAGACTCCCAAATATTCCCCTTCCTTTCTGGCACCACAAGGTCATAGAGGACATTGAGACCATGCTTGGGAAATTCAAGAAATTGAACGATGAAATGACAGAGAAAGGTATCTTTACATTCGCTAGAATTTGTGTAGAGTTTGACCTCAGTAAGGGCCTTCCTAGACATATACAAATGAAACATTAAGAATTGAGTTGGATCCAAGTTTTAGATTATGAGAACATGGCTTTTAGATGCCAAGAATGTTTTCAAACTAGCCATTTATAGACCACATGTTCCTAGGCCAAAAATAACCAAAAGAAGAAGAAGAAGTGGACAAATAAACAAAAAGGTTAGAAATATATAGATCATCACCTATCAGTTGATGAGGAGGAGGAAATTCCATAAATACAAACAATCCAATCAGAAGAGGATGCTCAGAAACATCATGTATTACACACAGCTAGGGGTGTGGTGGCACAGGATGATGCTTCTCATATACATAACATGGTAGATACTAAAACCATCATGGTTTAAGAACAACAAATTAATGAGACACACCTAGAGGATGGTTTTGGGGGCACAAAATATGTCCATTATTTTGAGAGCTCAAACTCATACCAAGATCATCCTCTAGAGATATATGAGTGTTCTTTGGCTTTGGTTCTAGTTGGTAATAGTTTGGGGGTTTGTCACAATGTCTAGAAAAAAGAAAGGAGATAAGGGGAAGATCAATGCCTCTTGATCTTCACAAATATTTACTTTTTGTTGTTGTTTTTTCTCTACTTTGTATGTACATTATTATGGGTCATTTGGTCTTTATCTATTATACTTTAGGAATATACTTTTGACTAAGTTTACTCCACTCATGGATCTAGGAAGATCAAAGGAGAATGTACATGTTGCATTATGTATATACAAAATGTATTTTCCATCTATTATTGAATCAAAGTATCGGTTTCTTTTCACATGAAAATAAAAATAAAAATTTACGAAATTTAAGGAAACAACATGATAAGTAAGCCTACCTCAAATGAATGGTGGAAACACTTTTTGAAATTCAACAAGAAAATGCACCACGTACTAGTGTGGGATTCCAGTCACACATGAGTGAGGAATTCGGTGACACATTGGTGGTAAATATGGGCATCTAATTTTTGAATAAATTGGAAAATAATTTGTAATCTTATCTCATAACAATTTGTAATAGTTAACCTAGTGTGATAGACTTAGTTAGCTCAATAATTTCGAGTTGAGGGTCAAAGGTGAGGCATGTAGAGTGATTTTATTAGTTACAGGGTCCAGTTGCAGTTGTAGCACTAGTGTGGTGTGAGTGCAATATGTTAACTCAAATTAATTGAATTAAAATTAGTGTAACTAGTTCTAACTGGGTGATGAGCTAGTGGAAGGTCAAGTGAATTATATTACATTTAATTCACAAGTAGTGATCTACCAAGTAACTCATGATTCACTATTAATAGCTACATGCATGTCAATTCTAATGAAAACCCAGTTGAGACAAAGGTTAAAGGGAAGTAAACTATTAGTTGTATTATTAGTGAATCACCCAAGCGCAATAATAAAGTCACAGGATGCCATGATGGATTGCGCAGTCAAGGAAGGTTGGAATTCCTATTTAATAGGAATTATTTTGCCTAGGGATTGCGTGAGCAAGGCAGGCTGAAGGTGGGCAAGAAATTGGCTATGTATTGGTCCAATTTTCCCTAGATCGGTGTGAGACGATTGGTAGAGTGCATGAGGTTCTTGTGAGCACACATGCATTTTATGGTTTCATGATTCCTTGGTTGATTATACAATAGAGATGGAGGGGTTTTGAGAAGTTGTTTTTCCTAGGAAAAACTTATGTTGTGCGATTGATTTACTTCTTTCTCTTACTTGCATGTGATTGAGCAATCATGATTTTATTCCACAAATATTGTAGAAGGATTCAATATCTTGTTTTAGTACATTACATGATCAGATCGAATCCATTGGTGTAATTTATACATGGTATCATAGCACCAGGAATCACAATAGTGGAGAATAAATTGAGTTTCTATTGAACATCATTCAAATTTTCACATACATTCTTTGGAGCTAGAAGCTGACCAAGATTTCTTTCAATGGCTTGAGACTCGAATATGCACTTGAGGGAAATTCAAACAATATTGCATGGAAGGAAAGGATGGAGGTATTATTGGAGGATAATGGGTTGAAGGAGTTCATTGATGATGATATTCTTGAACCCAATCAGGTTGTCGTTACATAGCATGAATAATGGAGGAATAATGTCACAAAGGTGAGGAGGATCTTATTAGAGGGAGTTCAAGATAATATTGTCTCAAGTATCCATGGCAAGGAAACTCCATATGCTATGTGGAAGGCTTTGATAGATCCGTTTCAAAGCAGCAGTGACCACAGAAAATTGGCACTCAAGAACAATCTCAGGAAAATCAAAATGGAGAAGGGCGACATAATCTAGAAATACTTGACCAAGTTCACTCAATGTCAAGATGAACTTAGGAGTGTTGGGATTACTGTAGCTGATGATGAATTGGTGAGTGTAGCACTTCTAGGCCTTCCCAAGAGTTGGCATAATTACCAGGACTCTATGAATGGGAGGGAAAAGTTACCAAATTGGGAGCGACTATGGTCATATTTGGTACAAGAAGAGTCTCAGTGGAATATGAGGGATGGATCCTCATCCAAGACTGATGATGAGGAAAATTGTGCCTTGGTTGGTAAGGATAAAAATGGGAAGGAGAATAAGTCCCATTCCAAATCTGAGATCGATAAAGAAGGCAAGAAGAGTGACATGTCAAAGGTGAAATGTTTTCACTGTCATGATCATGGACATTATGCCACAAATCGTCCACAAAAGAAGAAGAAGACCAAGAAGGCTCCAGGAGCTGCAACAGGTGAAGCTTTGGCCTCAAAGTTTGAGTTGGACTTCTCTCTCATCATATGCAAGGTGTCAACTATGATGGGATCTATGTGGTACTTTGATAGTGGAGCATCTTTCCACCTGATGGGAAGCAAAGAACTCTTTAATAGCTTGGAGGTGAAGGATCTTCAGATGCACATTGAGATGGGTGATTACGGGAGGTATAGTGATACTGGGATTGGTACAACTACATTCCATAGACATTCAGGTAAACCTTCCATATCAAAATATTTCATGCATGTACCACGCTTGAAAAATAATTTAGTTTCAGATGTTATGTTGGAGGATCTTGGATATGATATGGTTTTGAGTGAAGGAAAGGTGTTCCTTCATCACAATTCCATAAGACAAGTTAAATAAGATTGGGTTTCATGTTAAGAACCTCGAAAAAATTCATGTAGATGGCTGCTTGAAATTGAGCAATAAAGCAGGGGAGGTGGTCAGCCAGGATACAGGTCAGCTATGGCATAGGAGATTGGGCCATCTACACCACAATTATTTAAGGATCGTGCAATATATTTCTACAGGTCTTCCAAAGGGTACACTTGCGCAGATAGACACATGCAAGGGATGTACCATGGGGAAGTATACAAAGGCCAAATTTTATGAGAAGGAGAACCGAGCATCGACAATCCTTGAGAGATTTCACTCAGACATGTGTGGACAATTCTCAACAACTTCCATAGAAAAGCACAAGTATTATGTGATTTTTGTTGATGATTTTTCTAGAAAGTGTTGGATCTTCTTTCTGTAGAATAAAAATTAGACGTTCTCCAAGTTTTGTGAGTTCAAAGAATTGGTAGAGAAAGATACGGGGAAGAAGGTGAGGGCTCTAAGGAGAGACAATGGTGGTGAGTATATCTCTAATTAATTCAAGAACTTCTCTGCCAAAGAACGAATTTAGAGAGAATTGATTTCACCTCATAACCCACAACAAAATGGGGTTGTAGAAAGAAAGAATAGAACAATTGTGGTATCAGCACGAGCTATGTTACATGATCAGTTCCTATTGTTATGAGTGTGGGCATAGACATACAACACAGTGGTATTTGTGTAGAACCGTAGTCCTCATTGGATACTTGGCATGAGTACACCAAAGGAGTTTTTTTCAGGTAAGAAACTAGATGTTTCATATTTTAAAATTTTTGGATCATATGTCTATTTCCATGTGACCAAAGATGCCAAGAATAAGCTAGAACCAACAACAAAGGTTGGAATATTTGTGGGGTACATTGATACTCCCCAGAACTATCGGGTGTATTTTTTGGCTAACAGGATGACAATTATCAAGAGAGATGTTAAATTTGATGAGGATAAAGTTATGTGATTGTCCCTTGAGAGGTAGGTTGAATTTCATGCAAATGAGGAACTCTAGTCCCAAAGGATGAACCTCATGATATGGAGCAGCCACAAGCAGAGGATAATGGAGTGGCAGAAACCACTCATGGAGAGCCATCCACCAGAAATGGCAGGAAATGCACCAGAGAGGTTGAAAGATTAATGCTTGATGCAACATAGAATTTAGGTTAACCTACATCATAACGCAGGCAGAGAAGGTCCCCAGAGAGGTATACTAGATACATGGCTCTTATGAGTGAGTGTATTGTGATAGAACCATCCTATTTTGAGGAAGCAATGCAACAACCAACATGTTTTGATGCCATGGTTGAGGATTATGACTCCATTATCATAATCAGTGCATGGGAAGTGGTTCTAAGACCAGTGGGGAAGTTAGTGGTTGGATCCATGTGGATCTACAAGATGAAGCAAGCAACAGATGGGAGTGTGGAGAAATACAAGGCTAGATTTGTGGCCAGAGGATTCTCACGGGTAGAGGGGATTGACTATGAGGATAATTTTGCACCGGTTGCAAGGTACTCATTGATTAGATCTATGCTTTCACTCTCAGCACAGATGGGGTGGAAGATACATCAGATGGATGTAAAGACAACCTTTCTCAATGGAGTTATTGAGGAAGAAGTGTACATTGAGAAACCAAAAGGTTTTGAGACCTTTGATAGGGAGTCGCATGTGTGCGGACTCAAGAGAACACTGTATGGGTTGAAGCAAGCACCTTGTGCTTGGTACACCAGGATCGCCAGCTATTTCACTGAGTTTGGATTCACAAAGAGTGAAGCAGATGTGAACCTATATCATATTGTGGTTGATGGTAAGCTTTTTATTATTATACTTTATGTTGATGATCTAATACTAACAGGTGATGAGCAGCTCATTACTTCTTGCAAAGAAGATCTTGCAAGAGAGTTTGAGATGAAGGACATGGGGATCTTGCACTATTTTATTGGCTTGGAGATATGACAAAGATATGGAGAGCTATTTGTATCTCAGAGCAAGTATTCCAAGGAGATTCTAAGGAAGTTCCACATGGAGGGCAACAAACCCATGGATAATCCTCTTGTAGGAAACTGGACGAAGGAGGATGCTACTTCAGGTGAGGTAGTGGATGCTAATGTTTATAGGCAGCTTGTGGGTTCACTTATGTATTTGGTGAACACGCAACTAGACATATGCTACGCAGTTAAAGCCTACCAAGCTCTTTTGGAAGGCAGGGAAGCATGTTTTGAGATATATCAAGGGCACTACAGAGTATGGATTATGATACAGATGGACAAAGGGAGTGAAGCTTCAAGGCTTCACCGATGCAGATTGGGTAGGTAGTCCATTAGATAGGAAGAGCACATCAGGGGGCATCTTCAGCATAGGATCAATAGTAGTTTCTTGGTACAGTAAGAAGCAGAGATAAAGTGCCCTCAGTTCAACCAAGGCAGAGTACATGGCAGCTAATCAGGCTGCATGTGAGGCCATCTGGATGAGGAAGATACTTGTTGGCTTGTTTCATCATCAGATGGATCCGACCATGATACATTGTGATAACCATAGTTGCATAAAACTCTCAGTTAATCTGATATTCCATGACAGGTCCAAACATATTGACATCCAGTACCACCATCTCAGATATTGCATTAAGAGGCGCATTATGTTGTTGCAGTACATTCCCACGGAAGATCAGGATGTAGATATCTTGACGAAGGCACTTTCGAAGAGCAAATTCGAATACCACGGAGGCTGGATCGGGGTAGCTGATAATCCCTTTCGTGTTGAGAGGGAGTGTTGAAATTGAACAAGAAAATGCACCACATAATAGTGTGGGATTCGATTCACACATGAGTGTGGAATTCAGTTCAGTGACACATTACTGCTAAATGTGGCCTTCTAATTTTTAAATAAATTGGATAACAAATTGTAATATTATCTCATAACAACTTGTAATAGTTAACTAAGTGTGATAGACTTAGTTAGCTCAAGAATTTCAAGTTGAGGGTTAAAAGTTAGGCATGTAGACTGATTCTATTATTTATAGGGTCTACTTGCAGTTGTAGCACTAGTGTGGTGTGAGTGCAATCAATTAACTCAAATTAATTGAGTTAAAATCAGTTTAAATAGTTCTAACTGAGTGATGAGCTAGTGGAAGGTTAAGTGATTTAAATTAGATTTAACTCACAAGTAATGATCTACCAAGTAACTAATGATTCACTATTAATATTTGCATGCATTTCAATTCTGATGACAACCCAGTTGAGACAAAGGTTAAAGGGAAGTAAACTATCAGTTGTGTTATTAGCAAATTTTCGAAGCGCAATCATAAAGCCATAGGATGCCGATGATGGATTGTGAAGTCAAGGAAGGTTGGAATTCCTATTTAATAGGAATAATTTTTCCTAGGGATTTTGTGAGCAAGGTAGGCTAAAGGTGGGCATGAAATTGGCTATGTATTGGTCCAATTTTTCCCGGATCAGTGTGAGATGATTGGTAGAGTGTATGAGGTTCTTGTGAGCACACATGCATTGTATTATTTAAAAATTCCTTGGTTGATTATAGAATAGAGATGGAGGGGTTTTCAGCAATTCCTTTCCCCAGGAAAATATTTTGTTGTGCAATTGATTTATTTCTTTCTCTTACTTTCATGTGATTGAGTGATCGTGATTTATATTCCACAAATTTTGTAGAAGGATTCAGTATCTTATTTTAGTACATTGCATGATTGGATTGAATCCATTGGTGTAATTTCTACATGGTATCAAAGCACCAGGAATCACAATAGTGGAGAAGAAATTGAGTTTGTGTTGAACAGTATTCAAATTTTCACATACATTCTTTGAAGCTAGAAGCTCACCAAGATGTCTTTCAATGGCTTGAGACTCGAATATGCACTCGAGGTAAATTCAAACTATATTGCATGGAAGGAAATGATGGAGGTAGTATTGGAGGATAATGGGTTGAAGGAGTTCCTTAACACTTATATTCATGAACCCAATCAGGCTGATGCTGCACATCATGAAGCATGGAGGAAGAATGCCGCAAAAGAGAGGAGGATATTATTAGAGGGAGTTCGAGATCATATTGTCTTGAGTTTCCATGGCAAGGAAACTCCATATGCTATGTGGAAGGCCTTGACATATCTGTTTCAAATCAGTAGTGACCATAGAAAATTTTCACTCAAGGACAAGCTCAGGAAAATCAAAATGGAGAAGGGTGACGCAATCCAAAAATACTTGACGAAGTTCACTCAATGTCGAGATGAGCTTGGAAGTGTTGGTATTACTGTAGTTGATGATGAATTGGTGAGCCTAACACTTCTAGTCCTTCCCTAGAGCTGGCATAGTTAGCAGGACTCTGTGAATAGGAGGGATAATTTACCAGATTGGGAGTGATTATGGTCAGATTGGTACAAGGAGAGTTTCGGCGAAATACCAAGGATGGATCCTCATCCAAGACTAATGATGAGGAAAATTGTGACTTGGCTTGTAAGGAAAAGAAGGGGAAGGGGAAGAAATCCCATTCCAAATCTGAGACTGGAAAATAAGGTAAGAAGCATGACATTTCAAAGGTTAAATGTTTTGACTGTCATGATCATGGACACTATTGTCCACAATAGAAGAAGAACAATAAGACAAGCTAGAGCCGCAATGGGTGAATATTTGGCCCTTACGCTTGAGTTGGAATTCTATCTCATCACATGTGTTGGGCCTCATATATTCCCATATTTTCATCATGAAATATCACTGTTTATACCCTAAAACCATAGGTTTTTAGCCCGTTCTATAACCTAATTCTATCACTTGCTACCAAATACTCTCTATGGTTGATTATCATCAATTTTCTTCACTTATTTATGATTAAATATGATTATGCCATGTTTTACTGATGATGGTTTTGTTTAAGTACATTTATCACAGGGTTCCATTGCTGAAATCCCTCACAAGCTAGTTAAGTATGGGAATCCCTAATTTAGGGATTTGACACTTTCGTCGTGCTTCCGGAGAAACCGAGAGAGGTTATTATCAAAAATGATATTATAATATCTCTCCATAACTTGGATTCCACCCAGATCACTCATATGGGTCTCTAGGAGGAAATTCACAAAATTGCCCAAATTATTTTCGTGCAGATGAAGGCGAATGAAGAAATTCGGGCACATGGGTTTTTATCCCAGTATAGCCAATTTACTAAACTTATAACATTTGTTTACAGTGCCTTACGATTTAGAAGTTATATGGAGTTCTCTAAGGCAAATTTATATAAAATGTCCATATTTGTAAATAGTCAAATTCGGATTTGACTATTTTCATGCCACAGTTACGGTTTGATACGTTCTTTTCCTCCATCCATGCATTTATCAACATCAATATCAACCATTAGCTATTCAAATACCATCTAGAGAAGTCAAGCATAGCATGAAATTGTTTGATGTCTTGTTTCATTTGGAATGTAGTTAATCTCAGCATGTATAAAAGGCAAATCGGCAAGCATAGGGAGGGGGGATATTCATATGATGTTGTTATAAAGTTTGAAGCAATTGTAAATTATTATTTTTCATAATTTGAAGACCCCTGTTCATATGGTGTATTTTTTATTTGAGCGAGATCATTCCAGTTTTGGTTAGCTGTGGGTATTTGATTTACATGTTTTAATAGTCTTCCTTCTACTGTTAGTCCCAAACCTTCCCCAGGTGTGGCAAGGGCCCACCATCACCTAGGAGCAAGCTTGCTTGTTCATCTTAGATTGATTGTTGCAGCTTGATTCACTCGTACTCAGTTAGATTTGTGATTGTTGTAGTTTAATTTATTTTCATTTAATTGAATGCTTGATTGTTATTCAATTCTTCATTTTTCTATGTGAAAGCACTCCAGAGTCAGCTTCCTATAATCATATGCGTAGGAAAATCTCTGCGTGTGTTTCATTTCATCATTGCATTTCGATTTAAGATTGTTTCTTGATAAATTAACGTAAGTTTATTTCGTTTACCTATCAAATGCAACTTAATACTTTGTGTTAATGTTTGTTGGTTCTAGTGAGAGGAATGAATATTGGTTGCCAATTTCGATTGATCAAAAAAGTATATAACATTGTTAATTTCATGTCAAATGGTCTCAAGGACTACGTATAGTTTAATGTCTACGTACATTTAATATTTACAAAGCATTGTTCGAATCCCTTGTGTTTGACAGTGCAATCACTCATTTATATGCAAAGTAATTTCATTATTATTCTTGTCTATTTTAAATCACCTTAAAATTGGATAAAACACTCCTTGCCATCCCCGGGTTAGAATATTAAACTGAAGGCGTAGATCAAAATGCAATTGCATATTGGAATAATTAAATCTATGTTTTCATTCTCAATGAGGAACTAGATCCAATGAATTCAGAATTACGTTGGACTAGAACACAGTTGGTTTTGAAATTATAAACATTTACCCTCAGAAATTAAACAATGACACCTGCAATGAAATATGAGATCGATCTCTTGTATAATTTTTAAATCTATAAAGCATGAAGGCATTGAAATCATACTCTCTGCTTTAGAATTGATAAAAAAACCGTGAGAGTTGTATGACAGTGCTACTATGTGTTCTTTATATTGTTTTTAAAATGATTGCAACATCTTAATTTAAGAAATTACTTTGAAAATCGTAGAACAGAGAATAGATTTTGTTTTGCAAAGTTAGCTCCAATTTTAAACTTCAATAGGAATGTGTGTTGATTGCCTTCTTAGTTTGCAAATAGAAGTAATCTTTATATGTCGGTATCTTGAAGATGATAGGTAAACATAGTTTTAATAAGTAGTGAGTGTGTGAGTAATTTTTATTCCCAGATTGAGCAATTCCATTTAGATTACATGAATTTGGTTTTATCATAGAAGTATATTTTTGTTCAAATTCATTAAGTTTTGATGAAATTGAATTGCTTTGAGATTTGTTATTGCTCTAGATATTTTTTATTGCAGTGTGAAGTTCTAGGTTATTTTAAATCTTAGTTGGCAGTTGTTGTAGAGTACAAGTTAGAACTTGATTGATTCATAAGAACAATAACATCATTCTTGATTGGGTTTTCCTTCATTTATCTTATGTGATTAAGTAGACGCTTACATTTTTGTTTTGTCTCTCATAGAATTAGGGTTTGGCATAGTGAATTAGAGGTCATTTGCAAAATTGTTGTAGAAGTTTGGTTACAAAAATTGGAGTTGAGTTGTCAATGTTATTTGATTGACTGAGTGCAGATTTCCTTAGGAGAATAATTCTTAGATCAGTTCTTAGCCAACGTTCTTTTTTGTTTATTGTTGAAAGAAACATTGAAGTTTGTGTATGTGGAGCTCCTACCATTTTAGGTTTTTCAATTTCAATGTTAAATGCAAGGATTCATTTTGAGATTTCAGTTTCAAGTTTGTTTAGATTGAGTTGTGGTTAGATAGATTAAGTTTACAATTCTTTACTTAAAGTTAAAATTTCATTTGCAATAAAAATTAGGGTTTCACTTAAGTGCATTTTCCTTTAAAGAACAGAATTGGATTGATTTAATAGAGATCTTAATTTTTAAAATTGAATTTAATTATTTGGCTGGGTTCCCTTTTCAAAACTTGTTTATTCACAAGAATTTGTGTGTTTTATTACTTAATTGATCATTATAAAGGAAACATTAAAGCTCTAACCTACAACCTGAATCAAGAAGTGCAGTGCAGCTCATGTTTACGAGCCCAAATTGACAATTAAATATTAGGAGAATTAATCTAGAAATTATTTCTCCCAACAACATGCATGGTGTCAAATGTGATGGGATATATGTGGTACTTGGATAGTGGAGCATATTTCCACATGAAGGGAAAGAAAGAACTCTTTAGTATCTTAGAGGAGAAGGATATTCAGATGCACATCAATATGGGTGATGACGGGAGATATAGTGCTACTAGGATTGGTACAGTTACTTTCCAGAGACAGTCAGGTAAAAATTTCATATTAAAATATGTCATTCATGTACCAAGCTTGAAAAATAATTTAGTTTCAGTTGCTATGTTGGAGGATCTTGGATATGATGTGGTTTTCAGTGAAGGAAATTTTTTCCTTTGTCAAAAAGCCATGGGACAGGTAAAGAAGATTAGGGTTCATGTGAAGAACCTCTACAAAATTTATGTAGATGGTTGTGCAACATTGAGAAGTAAAGCAGGGGAGGCGGTGAGCCAAGATACAGGTGAGTTAATTTCACAGGAGATTGGGACATCTCCACCAGAGTGCTTTGAGGATCATGCTGCAGATTTCTACAGGTCTTCCATAGGCTACTCTTGCACCAATAGACACATGCAAGGGATGTCCCATGGGGAAGTATACAAAGGCCACCTTTCATGAGAAGGAGAACTGAGCAGCGAAAATCCTTGAGAGAGTGCACTCAAACGTGTGTGGACCATTCTCAACATCTTCCATAGCAAAGCACAGGTATTATTTGATTTTTGTTAATGATTTTTCTAAAAAGTGTTGGATATTCTTTCTGCCAAAGAAAGATCATATGTTCTCCATGTTTTGTGAGTTCAAGCACTGGTAGAGAAAGATATAGGGAATAAGGTGAAGGCTCTAAGGAGAAAAAATGGCTGTGAGTACATATCTCTAATGAATTCAAGTACTTTTGTGCCAAAGAAGGAATTCGGAGAGAATTGATTGCACCTCAGAACCCACAACAGAATGGGGTTGCAGAAAGAAAGAATAGAACAATTTTGGGAGTAGCAAGAGCTATGTTACATGATCAGGGCCTACCGTTGCATCTGTGGGTAGAGGCATGCAACACAACGGTATTTGTGCATAACTGTAGTCTTGATCAGATACTTGGCATGAGTACACGAGGGGAGGATTTTTCAGGTAAGAAACTGGATGTTTCATATTTTAAAATTTTTGGCTCATCTGTCTATTTCCATGTGACCAAAGATGTCAGAAAGAATATAGAACCAATAAGAGGTTGGGATATTTGTGGGGTACACTCATACTCCCCACAAATATCAGGTGTATTTACCAGCTAACGGGATGACAGTTGTTAGAAGAGATATTAAATTTGATGAGGATAAATCCATGCAATTGTCCCTTGAGAGGGAGCTTGAATTCCATGCAAATGAGGAACTCTTAGTTCCAAAGGATGAACCTCAGGATGTGGAGTAGCCATAAGAAGAGGATCATGGAGTGGCAGAAACCACTAATGTCGAGCCATCCACTGGAAATGGTAGGAAGCGGACCAGAGAGGCTGACAGATTGATGCTTGATGCTACAGAGAATGTAGGTGCACCTACAGGTATACTGGATACATGGCTCTTATGAGCAAGTGTATTGTGAAATAACCATCCTCTTTTGAGGAAGCAGTGTAGCAGCCAACATGGTTTAATTCCATAGTTGAGGAGTATGACTCCATTATCAGAAACGGAGCATGGGAAGTGGTCCCAAGACCAGTGGGAAAGTCAGTTGTTGGATCCATGTGGATCTAGAAGGTGAAGCAAGCAGCAGATGGGAGTGTGAAGAAATACAAGGCTAGATTTCTGGCTAGAGGATTCTCACACGTAGAGGGGATTGACTATGAGGAGAATTCTGCACCGGTTGCAAGGTACTCATAAGTTAGATATATCCTTGCAATCTCATCACAAATGGGGTGGTAGATACATCAGATGGATGTAAAGTCAACCTTTGTCAATGGATTTATTGAGAAATAAGTGTACATTGAGCATCCAGAAGCTTTTGAGATATTTGACAGGGAGTCGCATGTGTGCGGACTCAAGAGAGAACTGTATGGACTGAAACAAACACCTCATGCTTGTTAGACCAATATTGACAACTATTTCACCGGGTTGGATTTCACAAAGAGTGAAGCCGATGAAAACCTATATCATATTGTGGTTGATGGTAAGCTTTTGATTATTGTACTTTATGTTGATGATCTAATACTGACAAGTAATGAGCAACTCATAAATTCTTACAAAGAGGATCTTGCAAGAGAGTTTGAGTTGAAGTAAATGGGGATCTTACACTATTTTCTTGACTTGGAAATATGGAAAAGAGATGGGGAGCTATTTGTATCTTAGGGAAATTATGCCAAGGAGATTCTGACGAAGTTCCACATGAAGGGAAACAAACCCATGGAGTCTCCTCTTGCAAGAAACTAGAGGAAGGAGGATGCTACTTCAGGTGAGGTAGTGGATGCTACTGTTGACAGGCAGCTTGTGGGTTCACTTATGTATTTGGTGAACACACAACCATACATATGCTACGTATTTAACCAACTTATTCAAGCTATGGTTAATCCTACCAAGATATTTTGGAAGACGGGGAAGCATGTTTTAAGATATCTCAGGGGAACTACAGAGTATGGATTATGGTATAGACAGATATAGGGAGTGAAGCTTCAAGGCTTCACCAATGAAAATTGGGCAGGTAGTCCGTTAGATAGGAAGAGCACATCAGGGGGCATCTTCAGCATAGGATCATCAACAGTTTCTTGGTACAGCAGGAAGCAAAGATCATTTTCATTCTACAGCTGAGGTAGATTATATGGAAGCTAGTCAGGCTGCATGCAAGGCTATTTGGATGAGGAAGATACTTGTTGGTTTGTTTGGTCATTAGATGGATTTGATGATGATACATTGTGATAACCAGAGTTGCATAAAACTCTCGGTTAATCTAGTATTCCATGACAGGTCCAAGCATATTGACATCTAGTACCACCATCCCAGATATTGTGTTCAGAGGCGCATTATGTTGTTGCAGTACATTCCCGCATAAGATCAGGCTGCATATATCTTGACGAAGTTGCTTGCGAAGAGAAAATATGAATACCATAGAGGTAGGATCGAGGTAGCTGATAATACCTTTCTTGTTGAGAGGGAGCGTTGAAATTCAACAAGAAAATGCACCACATACTTGTGTGGGATTCCAATCACACATGAGTGAGGATTTAAGTGACACATTAGTGCTAAATCTGGGCATCTAATTTTTAAATAAATTGGACAAAAAAATTAATCTTATCTCATAAAAACTTGTAATAGTTAACTAAGTGTGATAGACTTAGTTAGCTCAAGAATTTCGAGTTGAGGGTCAAAGGTGAGGCATTTAGAGTTATTATATTATTTAAATGGTCCAATTGCAGTTGTACCACTAGTGTGGTGTGAGTGCAATCAGTTAAATAAAATTAATTGAGTTAAAATCAATTTAACTAGTTCTAACTAAGTGATGAGCTAGTGGAAGGTTGAGTGAATTAAATTAGATTTAATTCACAAGTAGTGATCTACCAAGTAACTAATGATTCACTATTAATAGTTGCATGCATGTCAATTCTGATGATGACCCAGTTGAGACAAAGGTTAAAGGGAAGTAAACTATCAGTTTTATTATTAGCAAATTGCCCGAGAAAATATATAAAGCCACAGGATGACCATGATGGATTGCACAGTCAAGGAAGGTCTGAATTCCTATTGAATAGGAATTATTTTTCCTAGGGATTGTGTGAGCAAGGCAGGCTAAAGGTGGGTAGGAAATTGGCTATGTATTGGTCCATTTTTTCCTAGATTAGTGTGGGACGATTGCTAGAGTGTATAAGGTTCTTGTGAACACACATGCATTGTATTGTTTCATGATTCCTTTGTTGATTATACAATAGAAATGGAGGGGTTTTGAGAATTTTATTTCCACAGTAAAATCTTGTGTTTTGCGATTGATTTACTTATTTCTCTTACTTACATGTGATTGAGCGATCGTGATTTATATTTCGCAAATATTGTAGAAGGATTCAGTATCTTGTTTTAGTACATTGCATGATCGGACTAAATCCATTGGTGTAATTTATATAACACTAAATTATGCACTAGATTTTTTCCTCAAATCATACCTTCATTAACTTGAACCATACAATGAACTTCATAATATATATATATATAGAATCCACTTTGAGATGAAGTTTAGAATACATATAGAATTTGTAGGTGTATCTCACTTTCAGTAGTATACAAAATAACTGGACATACTCAAGAATACGCATGAATTTTCAATGGGTGAAAATTCTTAACAAAAAAATATACGGGCTACATTTTATCCATGGACTAAATTTACAGGTTTTTTTTTAAATCTCAATTTCCTTTTCTTTAAACAGTTTTCCAATTTTTTATAGAATAAAAGTATTTTCCTTTATAAATGGTCAAATTTTTCTGAAGTATACAAAACCTTTAAATATTGAATTCTTTTATAAATGTATTGCCAAACATAATTCATATTTTATCTATTAGTACAATTCATTAAAACTTAGCAATGTAATTAAAAACTTACTTGGAAATTTAAAAAGTATATATTTATTCTTAAATGTGGACACCAAAATGGGTAACCCCATAGGAGAAATATTTTCTCCTACATTTGACAACTAGTCAGATAGTCAGCCAACCATTAGCCCTTAGTATTCATTATTGGATTATGATATTTCATGTGCATCTGCCATCTACATCAACGACATATCTCTTACAAGTCGATACTTCCAATTATATGAAGGTGGGTTGCTATTCAAAAGGAACTTTGATCAATTTGCAATCACGTGTTTATACCTTGTTTGTTTTGGGAATTTAATATGGAAAAAGGGGTGATATGGAATATTAACTGATATTAACTATAAATATATACTCTCACCTTACTAGGGGTTTAATATTTAGATCTAGTCCAGTGGGAGCTCCCTATAGGTGTTAGCACTATAAGAGCGACACTACTTGGGAAACCCAGATTGAGAGTGTTTTCATTATCTTGTGCACCATTATTGAAACTTTCCATACCATATTACAAGCCCCATACACCACTTCCATTCTTTGGGTCTAACATGTCATTTGTTTGTTATGATTTGGCACCCATATGTCCATACTCCTTGAGTGGGGTCAGAAAAAATTACCCTCAAGGTTGATGCCTGTAAAATAATGGAAAAGTATATCATGGAAAAAAACAAAAAAAAAATGCAAAATATAGTCGAGATAGAAGTTGGCAAGTGGGAAAATGCTAGCATGACCCCCACCATCCTCATTAGACATCACTTGATTCATGGGCACATGATGTTATATGACATGAAAATGAACCCTTACATGTCCCAACCCTAATGAACTATAAACTACGTCATCTTAAGGGGTAACATAAAATGATATATCATACATATCAAGCTCTAAACATTGAGCTATGCACCATAATACAAAGAATTATCAAGAAAAATTAAAAGGAACATTAGAGGGGTGGAAAAATTAGGTTGAGCATGGTAACTCATGCCTCCATGATTGCTCCCTCCTTACAATCATACACTCAGGATGCAGACTCCCCATCTGTTGGTCCCCTTGACCATGGCACTTCACCATGAATCCTTTTCCCCTCCATTTCCATACATTTTAACTAACACCTATTAATTGATGGGTTGAAATTGGAAATGCCACTTCCCCTTGAGGGTTAGAATCATCTAATAAATTTTACCATTAGCCACCTCTACAAAGGCAAGGAACACCTTTATGAGACTTTATCTTGTTACATATCATAAGGTGATGCTTGTTTGAAGTATTAATGTTCCCTTAACATCCATGTTTGGTCCACTTAGATGATCATATGATCACAGTATCTAATGGATGGTTGTTTTCACTTCAGTACATGTTTGTTTCTTCATGTGGTCCACAATAGCCCAAGCCTTCAGGGAACCCATTTCATAGGTGCCCAGGTTTTTTTAGAGAGATATACGGCTTAGAAGATGCATCGTTCAAATATTTGGACATCATGATGATTGTTATGCAGAATTTATGACTACAAAAAAAAGTATCTTCCCTGGACCTAGTGGCATGGTCTAGAAAAACAAAAAGTAAATACTATAAATTTATCCTTGGAGAAATTAAAGAATGGAAAGATGCTTACTTGTGATCCGTTGCAAGCTCTTCTCTCCTCTTCCCTTGTAAAATCCAATTGTAGCTCTGATCGTTATAATTAGAACCTGCAAAAACAATAAACAAAAGCCAAAGATAAACTCCATCTATGTAGCATTATCCAATAACTCTATTCAGTGGATTAACATAACATTTAAATATATGAATGCAAACATAACATAACACATATAGTAAAATGATATACTCTTTTTTATTAATACAGAAACGAGATATTTTATAACCAAGAATAGAAGTTAATCATGTAGAGATCTCCCCAAGTTAACTTGTCCTTCCTTGCCACAAAGCACACCTCTATGTCACCTCAATGCATGGAATGATGACACTCTTAGCTCCAAGGCAGATACATGCGGTTATAATCAATATCCAAAATCCAACCCCTAGCTTGTGGATGGAAATAAATATATAGGAGAGGATGGTAGTTTAGGAATTCTTATCCATTTACAAAACTAGGCTTGAGATCCACTCTTCATGGGAGGATGAGCTCACGGGATAAGAGGTGAAATATCCAAGGTAGGATTAGATAGGATTCAAATTTCTTATCCAAGGTAATATGGTTGAAACAATGTTATGTCCCTATATTACTTGTGTAGTCGCTTATTGTGTTAGTGTAGCCCCCTTATTCTTATTGTTATACCCATGTAGTCCCCATATTGTTATTATTGTGCCCTTACATTATTATTGTTAGGTCGGTTAGGATTATATTGTGACCCCATGGACTCCTATATATAGAAAGGAGTTTTTGTCATTTGAATTGTTACACCATTTTTTGGTCATCTAACCTGTTGCTATTAGATGGACCTAAGTACACCATGTAAGACCAATTTTACCCTAAGTAAAATTGCTTTCACTATGAAAAATAACTTAGTAAAACACCTTTATTAAGTTGTTTATGGTCTAAACAGGAAAACCCATGAGGAAATATTAAATAAATCCACATTTGTTTGATTTTCCTCAAGGAATAATTAGTTAAACAACAGTTTAATTAATATTCCTGGTCATATTTAACCCAAAACAGGAAAATTAATTAGATAAATTATTATTTATCTTATTATTTTCTAGAAATAATTATTTAAACCTTATTTAAATAATATTCCTTGTTAAATTTGACTAAATCATCCATTAATAATTAAATAAATCATTATTTATTTGATTATTACTCAACCACATCCTTAAAATAATAAATAAATCATTTATTTATTTATTATTTACAAATAAAGGGATTTGACCCAAGTCAAATTTTTTTTCCCTCCAACAAATATAATAAAATATTCCATAAAAGTTGGATCTTGATTTGGTTAATAATATTTTAATTATGCACCAATATCTAGACTAACTCAATATTTTGTTATAAATAGAAGGGTTTTTCCATTCATTCATCACCTTTTGTTGCCTAAGATCACTTTGGATCTATACTTTTGGTCTGACTTTGATCCACCATCATTGTCATATTTTTCTATCCTTTTGCTTGTGAGCTCCCTTTGAGTTCCATTTTTGTCTGGGTTTTCTACACCATCAAGAGAAAGGAATTTTAGATCTGAAGTGCTGAGGACTTACAAGAACCCATCCCATTGAGGAGAACTGGTAACATCCTTCTATGTTTTCCTCCCAGGTGCCCTTAATATAAAATTCATTCAACATATTCTTGTCTTGTCTATTGGATGCATGGAGTAAATCTCGTTTTTATTTACTGCTTAATGTCTTTTAATGCATAGATCTAGATTTTTGCAGCATTTACCTTGATCACCTAATTTCATATCTGAAGATATTGGTAGCCATCTTTGCTGTTAGGGTTGTTTGTTATGCACAGAGAAAGTGGTGTTTTTTTGTACACTTGCGATTAAGATTCATACTAACATGAATCATCCAAGATTGTTTATTTATGTAATGTAAATGAAGTTTCCCCCTCGAAGTGGCTGATTTATAAGGCGTTGATCACTCTTTTATTCTAATTTTGGAGCTAGTTTCATAACATTTGGTACCAAAGTTTTGGATTCAAGGGTTTCGCTGCTTCAAACAGGTCATCGTGGAATTTTCGATATAACTTCTTTTCTACGAGGGTTCATACAATAAAACAAAAAAACCATTTCAAAGAAATCCTAAGGAACTTTGTGTAAAAAATTAAGTTCTTGGTTCGCAATATTTTCAGATATGATCTGTGGAAGTTAGGGTTTTTGTAGGCTCTCAAATTTCATCTAGAATAGGAAACCTTTGGATACTTATCATAACTCTCTCTCTGAGCATCAGATTAGAATTTTGTAAAAATTGGTTGAAATTACACGGAATTTAGTTTCCCGTATATCAATTTCTGAGCCAAAGGAGGAAACAATGACACGTGGCACACCGTACAAGTTCGCTCTACTTACCAGTCCATAATTAGGTCATTGTGGGATATTGGGAATAACTTTTCCTTGAAGAATCCAAATCATGTAAGACCTGTGGATTTCAAAAGAAGATTTAGAGGGATACTGCAGTACCGAATTTCAAATATTGAAGATCTGAAATGACAGAGATAATTTAGTTTCAATATCGAGCTCCTCAAAAGAAAGAAAAAGGTGTGTATTTTTTTTTCAAATTGCATAAGTCTTGTTTGAAAAATCAGTTTCAAGTGATTCCAAGGGCATATTGAAGCATAGATATCAGTATTTAGTTGTAAAATTCCCCCTAAAAATAATTCCATACCCATTAAGCCCTTAGAAATCTCTATTATGATGCATTAAGAGGAAGAATTGCAGTATGATATATCAAAATTACTGTACCAAGTGCAACAAATTTTGATCTTACAAACAGGGAAAATTTTAAGGGTGGAAAATTATTTTAAGGTTTAGAAACCTTGGTGATTCTTACTAGTCCCTAAAATGAAAACCATAAAAAATTTGGCGATATGTTTGTAAAATATTCAAATTTATAATAATTTCATATAGTCTCTATAAAAATTTGGTGATTTTTAAGGTAAAATAACTTTATACTGTAAAATTTGGGTGAATCATTCTTAGAAAAAATGGAAATTGGAGAATATTGTTTTTGGAAAAAGCATGAAAAATTAGCCCACCTGCGAATATTAGACCCTAAAATTTTCCCTGCTTGCAAAGAGAAATCAAATATGACATATATGGTTTTAAAAAAAAAATTAGGGCTAAGTTGGATGGTTTGAAGGATCAACTGAAATCTAACATGGATGATAAAGTAGTGTAATATCACATCGAGCATCAACAACAAGTCCTCCAACTCTCAAAGGTGAAAAATTGAATGAAACAACAGGAATATCAACATCGCCACGAAAGAAGTTCTGAAGTAGTCAGAGAAACAAGAACTCGACAACTATGAAATTGATCAATTTCAGAGTATCTTAACAAGTGGAAGAACATACCCGTTGAATTTCCACATGGAAGGATCAGAATTTTATACAGAAGCATCAAGAAATAATCAAGCGTTGAGGATAACACTTTTTTGAAGGAGAGGGGCATGTTAGGTCCTTATATTACTAGTGTAGTCTCATATTATGTTAGTGTAGCCCCATTATTGTTATTGTTATACCCCTTTAGTCCCTATATTGTTATTATTATTCCATTATATTATTAGTTTTAGGTCGGCTAGGATTATATTGTGACCCCATGGACTCCTATATATAGAAAGGAGGTTTTGTCATTTGAGTCATCCAAGAAATGTTCATTTATGTAATGTAAAGGAGGTTTCCCCCTCAAAATGACTGATTTCTAAGGCGTTGATCTCTCTTTTCTTCTATTTTTGGAGCTGGTTTCATAACAAACAACTCCTCAAATATTCTAGAAGAGGAAGCTTTGGGATTCTTTTTATTTTTCCCGAATTTCTAGAATCAATGCACCCCTAGCAAGGGACAATCTAATAATGATCAGTACATGTGTATAATGGGGTAACCTGCTGGTGAACTTAGGTCCCTAAAGGGCCAGGATGTGTTGGGCCTTAAAAGCATGGAAATGAAGTAGTTAAGCCCAAAAAATTAGGGATTTGGGAGAGTCATGCTTAGGGCTTTAGGTAGGGATGATGACAAGGTGTTCATGGGTGATGATTGATCTAGTTTTTGGGCCTATTGACCAGATGTGACAAAATGCACTATAACAGATTACCCCCTGAAGAGAAAAGTCAGAACAATGGTTGATGACTAAAGTGGTTTACTTTGTAACAAGTCTCGATCAAGAACAACTACTTTGTAACACCATGATATATTTGTTGAGGAAGGAATACCCATACTCAGCACATAAGCTAACATTACATGTACAATGATCAAAAGACACGTCCACTCATAACAAAATTTGGACCCATGATTGAATGATTGTCTGTATGGTCATAGCCATCATACTTTGTAATTATGTATTAATACTAAGCTCGCATCCCAGATGGATGAAACTAGATCTGGGGTCTTCTATCTCGTTCACTCAATCGTCCAACATACGAGTCTATCCATGTGAATTAATGGGTTGAGGTTGAACATGGTAGACACCATCTGATTACCGTCCAATGATGTAAGTTGTTAACAAATGTGAGAGAAACCATCAATAATGTTAATGGCTCTCAATGTAAAACAATACAATCTGTATAATGTGAATGAATGAGTTGAATTCGAATGCCACACAAAATATGTTGGTCGAAGGCCAATGATGAAAACATGTCACCGAGATAGATGAAATTTTCATTGATGTATGAAAGCGCCAAGGTACCTAAGGGAGTTTCTAATTCAAATTCTTGGATAATGTGTTGATGTCAACACGAAGCGACCCATAGCAGGAGGGCCTTGATGTACCCCCCATCAATGACACAAAACAGGTATCATGATTTGAGACATAATGATGTGGATCCAAAACTGGATCAGGAACGAAAAACATGGAATGAAGGCTTAAGAGTATTGTAGCAGATATCGACTGAATGACTCCTCTTAAACATATTGACAACACTGAATGGATTTGGAATAACTGACCCAAAATTGAAAATGGAGGCTTTTAAATGTTGTGATGATCCAAAAGACAAGCATATTTCCCAGCCCAGTAGCCACGGAGATGAAGTGGAAGAGTGTCATGTTCAAGAGTGACTCACTTCCATTAATAGGTAGAGTATCCAATTTTCCCAATTTAACCAACCATTGTTGGTCAGTACATCTTTATTTTTTAACAAGCTCGAGGAGGATAACATACGTTTGATCTATAAGTTCATCCTTTAGGTGAATCCTTCCAAGTTTCTTTAACGAACCCTAAGAAGGAGTGGTTCAGTCTCGTCATTTTCGATGAGTCCATTGTTGTTTGATGCTTTTACGAGTCCATAGAAGGTCTAGCTCAACTCGTTTTTCATGTTTAGAGAGTTTTAAAAATAGGCAAAAATAAAAATACCAAGGTTCCTTTTCATAAATAGTCTCTTGAGTTCGAAAAGGAAGAAAAAAATACTCATGAGAAACTCTTAGCCATGTTTTACAAAGGTATTCCTTTTTCATAAATAATCTATCTGAGTACAGAAAAGGGTTAAACTTATACTAAGGATACATCTTTTCATTTACATTAACGAGTTTGAAAATACACGTGCTCGAAAATATTTTCTTATTTTGGGTGTATTAAAAGAGTTGAAAGAGGACTCCTCTTGGAGGAACGAGTGGTAAAAGGGTAGAATTCGGTTCTCATTATGATGGAACTTCCAAAAAAATTCAAAGTTCAAGAGGTTGGAAAATAAGACCACTCATCGTAGCGCTTCCCCAGGCAAGGGTGAAATCCAAGTGAAAGTGTATGACCGACAAAGCATATGGTGACATGGAATGAAAAAACTAAGTTTCATCTAGCAAAAACAGGTTGATAAAAAATGGAAATCACGAGAGATACGATGATAATGGTTTCAATTTTACACAAGCTTGAAACATGCAAAACTATGTTGGAAATTAGTTTCATTTTTACACAAGCTTGAAAGGGAGAAAAAATATGCTTGAAATAATTTTACATGCCCCCAACATAACGACTCAATTATAGGCACACTAATTCAAGGTCAAAAACTCAGGGATTTGGGAGAGTCATTCTTAAGTACTTGTGTAGGGATGATGACAAGGTGTTCATGGATGTTGATTGATCCAGATTGCAGGCCTATTGACCAGATGCAACAAAATGTCCTATAACAATGAGTTAATCAGATTTTGCATTTTCAATATTACCATGAGGACCCATGACGCTGGTCTACTTTGACAAAACATTAAAAAAAATGATTGCATCATTAGGCCCAGTATGCCCCCAGGTTGGCCTAGACATAACCTAATGAGGATAATATTCCATCGTGAGACTATGGAGGGATTGTTTCACTAGAATAAACCCTAATGCTAAAGACAGGAGATCGTGTTTTGATAGTTCTAGATCCAGAGAGATGACCTGGTGACACCACAATTAGATTTGGGACTCGAGAGGATAATTTGAGGTGGAGGGATACTCCTCAAATTTTGGATAATATTGAAACTATGAAACTTCTTCAAACCTTATCACACCTCGCCATGGAATTTTGGATCCATAAAAGGGAATGACATCAATTATTTTGAGGTTATGACTCACCTGGGTGGGCATTTATCATCTATTTTGGCATCGAGCTAGTGGGTTCGCTTGTAACCCAAGGTCTAATTCACGTAAAACTTGTTTTAGGTCCTTTCAGTCATTAAAATTCATTGAGGTAGACCAAATATAGATATAGGTCGCCTCACTTTTATCTTTCATCATCACTTGTGGAAAAATCGTCCTCCTTCGAGGTTTTTTGCCTAGTTGAAATAGTATTGAATATTTATGGAGAGGTGATATATTGTGGAGACTGTTGCTTATCGAGACTTTATATTATTTTGGAGAAATAATTCTAGGATTGGGATAATAAAAGATCGATTCATGCATTTCATGTAAGTATTCTATATTTTGAATATAATTGTATGGTTATTGTTATGGTTTCTATGTGCTAGTCTTATTGAATATTTTTCTGTGAAATCTTAGCAAAATATTTTATTCATTATCCTAAATAATGTGCGACAATCCCTTGAATCAATCTTCATGTCATGCTCTCTTCAATGACTTTATCGCCCCATAAAGTGTTAGCTAGGATTTTGAAAACTAAGGTCTTTCTTTCCCTTACTCCAAACTAGGGTTTTATTTTCCATTTGTAGGTATCCCTTAGACTCCATCACCCAAAGATCAAGAACTATCCTTCCACATAGGTGATCACACCATAACAAATTTTCTAAAATTAAATTTTCTCTCTCTTCTTCAATTTTTGGCCCTTCAAGGCAACCTACTAGGTTAGGGCTAGGGTTGGATTCAACTAGGAAAGTTACATTGGCCTTTGGGAGGGTTCTTCATGTGTTTTAAGCCTCATTAAATAAATATCCATCATTTTCATTGGTAAATTATTCCATTTTAGGGCTAAATTCACAAGCCCTAGGTAATTTCCCCTAAGGTAAAGCCTAATCTAATTATAGGCTCCAACATAGGATTTTTGAAGGCTTTTTGCTCCAATTATTGATTATATATATCTTTACCAATCATTTTCTTGTCCTTATGCACCTTGGTAAGCATTTTTTCTTGCCTAGCAATTAAACCATAAGTTATAAGTGCCTTAGATAGGCCTATTTTAGGGAATGATTTGATTTTTCTTTGTTGGATTGAGCCTTGTCCTTAATTGAGTTTTAATCATGAGCCTATATTTGTCACCTATAGGCCTTAGACCCTGAATATCTATTATGTGACCTATATAGGGAAGCATCCCTTGTAGTAAAAGTATGCTCAAGAGCAGGAGGTGGTGATTTTTGGTTACAATTAGCCTCTACCTCATAATGTTGTCCCTCAGTCTAGCTCTTGCCTTGTGAAGACTCTCATAAGACCTATTATATTGTGAGGTAACATTATTTTGGAAATGTTTTTGAGTAGGATTTGAGTCAAACTCCTTGTTATTTGAAGATTAAACTTCATTCCCTTTTGAAGAGAAAATATAAGACGAAAAAATAGTTTTTTCTTGGTGACTTCTAAAAATAACCCTATTGAACCCCGTTATTTCTTGGGATGATACCATAGCTCCGAGAAAAAAGAAGGCTACTTGGAAAACCACTAAAGTAGCTACATACCCTTTGATCCCAATAAGTCTCATGGTTAGAATTTTATTTGTTGATAATACTATAGAAATTTTAGACCCCACTCTGGTTTTCAATTTCACCTTATCACTCCCTTATAGTTAAATGCCCATTACCATAATCACACATTCAAAATTCTAGAAATGAAATTATTTTCTAAAAACACAAATTTAGGAATTTCACAGTGCTAGAAATTGCAGAAATAAAACATAGTAAAATATTTCAGCCCCACACACAGAAAATGACACGCTGATTTTTGGTCAATATGACCCTGGAAAATCCCACTACAACTCTTGGGGAAAACTAGTTTGAGAGCTCTTCTTTATTTCTAAATATTTCTTTTACAGGGAAATGAAATACACAATAAAAATTCCAGCAACCAATAATTTTTACTTATCTCAAATTTCGTGCTTGTCCTCCACCTCGAAATTCGTGTCAATACAAAATAGAAAATTTATAGCAAAAAATACAGCATTAAATGATGTACGAAAAACATAGAAAAGTGTGTCGGAATATTTTTTTCCCCTCCTTGAAAATTGTGCCAAAGGACAACTGAACAGATTTTGGGAATGCGTGACAAAACCAATAGTACGCCTGCCTCGAAAACTGTGCCAAACAGCCGCTGTATGGACCTCAATTTCTGTGCAGGATTTTCTACTATACAAACCTCAAAAAATGTGCCTCTTTTGTTGCTGTGCGGACCTCGAAAACTATGCATGTTTTGTAGAAATAAATGTTGTCTTCCCTTCCTCTATTTTTGTGCCACTTGCCTTGAAAATCGTGCCTCTACTTTATTGTACGGATTCGCTGAAATAAATGCTACCTCGGTAAGTGTGGCAAGGTGCTACTTCTCCTTCTCTCTCTCTCTAATCAGAAAATATCCTTGCTCTCTCTTGCTCCTTCTCTCAATCTGCTCATGAAAAGAATGAATGACCTTTTCTCTTATTTTCCTCCTTTAACCTAACCCTAAGTGACTTTTGGGGAATCCCTAAATCCAATGGTTGAGATAGCTTTACATATAGGTCTGAGATTAAATGTGCATTTAATTCTCACTTTCTAATGTTTAATTCACCCCACTTAAATAAATACCCACTTAGCCTTTTATTTCCATAATCACTTTTTCACCTTCTAATTTCACATTGACTTTAATAAAGTCACTTTAAAATTAGAATTTGTAACTTTATCACTTATGAAGTCACTTTTAAATTAGATTTGACTTTACCACTTATAAAGTCACTCTAGGAGAAAAGTACAAAGTACATTTGGACACTTTTCCTTAGGGAAAATATCAAAGCCTTAGGGAACCACTTGTCCTCTGGTACCCAAATTTTAACACTCCCTCTTACCGAGAAAAGTGTTCCTTGCCACTCTCATCTTGTCTCTGAAGTAGACATGCTTGCCTCGTGGTAAGGATTTGGTGAATATATTCGCTACCTTCTCATCTATGGGAATATACTCAAGCTTCACAACTCCCTTCTAAACATAGTCTCGGATGAAATGATATTTGATCCCGATATTCTCTGACCTGTCATGAAATACTAGATTCTCTGTGAGTTTAATGAAACTTTGATTATCACAGTAAATCATCGAAGGTCTAAACGCTTGACCAAATAATCTAAACAACATATTGCAAAGGAATATGGCCTCACAACTAGCCAAAATGGCTGACATGTACTTTGCTTCTGCTAAACTCAATGCAATTGACTGTTGCTTCTGGCTGAACCACGACACAACTGCCTAACCCAACCTAAAACAATATCCTGAAGTGCTCTTCCTATCAGAATCACAACCTACCCAATAAGAATATGTCTACCCTGCCAATCTCACTCCATCTCCCTATCTATAATCCAAACTAAAATCCATTTTCCCTAGCAAGTAACAAAGTATGTGTTTTGCAGCAACCCAACGCACCCTCCTGGTATCACACATGAATTGGCTCATCGTGTTGACTGTAAAACATATATCTAGTCAAGTTTTGAACAAATACATCAAGGAACCAATCAGTTGTCTATACAAATTAGGATCCACCAACTTGAAATCAGAAGCATAAAGATTCTTCCAATTAGTGATCATAGGTGTCAACATGGGTTTACAATCCTCCATGTGAAATCTACTAAGAATGTCCACAATATACTTCCCCTGTCCCAGGAAGAAATGCCACTCCTTGTGCCAAACCTACAATTCCAAAAAGTAATGCATCAATCCAATGTCATTCATCTCGAACTTTGAAGAAAGATCTCTCTTGCAGCCCTCTATGAGTCTCTCTGCACCTATAATGACCAAGTCATCCACATACATCACCAGAATGAGAGGATCCTCGCTTACCACAATAAAGTATAGGTTCAGATCTGCATCACTCTTTGTGAAACCCAACTCCTGCAAGTACGTATCAATCCTCGAGTACCAAGCTCTAGGAGCTTGCTTCGAGCCATAAAGTGCCTTCTTCAATCTGCATACATGGGACTCCTTCCCATGCACCTCAAAGCCCTGTGGCTGCTCAATATAAACCTCCTCATGTATGAAGCCATTGAAAAATACGGTCTTCACATCCATCTGGTGGATCTTCCAACCCATCTATGTTGTTATCAATATAATGGAGTGAATGGAAGTATATCGAGCCACGGGATCGAAGGTATCCTCATAGTCAACTCCCTCTACCTGTGAGAACCCTCTCGCCACAAACCGAGCCTTGAACTTCTCAATGTTGTCATCTACAACATGCTTTATCTTGTAAATCCATCTAGAAGTAACCATTTATTTTCCTTCAGGCCTCAACACCACCTCCCAAACATCGTTCTTCATGATAGAAGAATACTCCTCCTACATGGCCTCTCTCCAGACCTACTGGCTAGCTGCCTCCTCATAGCTAGAAGGCTCGAAGTAAACGATGCTAGAAACCAATTCCATATAGCTACATAATTTCTCAGGTGGTTTGCTCTCTCTAACCTATCTCTTCGTCCTAGCAACAAATGTGGCCTCTCTCAAGGTGTCCTAAAGCCACTTGGGCTTCCTCTTCCCTGAGCATACTTCTCCCACCGGAGTGAAAGAATCCTCATCCTCATCAGAAGCCTGAACTCCTAAAGTCTTGCCAACCATTATTCTGCTTGAACCTGTGCCTGTAGATGCTGAAGTACCGTGTGAATTTTCCATCAATGGGCTACCCCGTGAACTTCTCTGCAGATTTCTATGCATGTTGCCCGAAGAACCACCCATCTGACTCTGTGAGCCACTGCTCACTGATGGACCTGACACCGTAATCGATGTACCTCCTGATCCTTGTACATTGGATCCTTGTGACTGACTCATTTTCTCGTGATGGTCTGGTGAATCCAAATACTCTGGCTCTCGTGACATCCTGAAAGCCCTGTCCTCCTCGAATTTCACCTGACAACAAATTTTCCTCACAGGAATATAAATTAGAAAAGCTTTCGAGGTCTCACTGTAACCCACAAAGATGCCCTTATCTATAGTGGGCTCTAGCTTGGTCCTCTTATCCTTGGGAATATAGGAGTATGTAATGCACCCAATGATATGGAAGTGACCAACATCAGGCTCCTTCCTATAAAAGCCTCCTCCGGAGTTACATGCCCCTAGGCATGATGTGGACTCATGTTTTGCAAATACACAGCATTGTTGTAGGCCTCTACCCACAAAAACAACGGTAACCCCTAATCATGTAGCATGGCTTTGGTAGCCCCAACGATGGATCTGTTCTTCTTCTCTACAACCCTGTTTTGCTGGGGGTTGTAAGGAACTGTGAACTCCCTCCTGATGCATGCCTACGCACAATAATCATAAAACTCACCAAGGGTATACTCCTCTCCATTTTATGACCTAACTGAGTCTCCACAAGAGCTCTAAACTCCTGAAACCACTTTAAGACCTCACTCTTGGTCTTCAAGAAATAAATCCAGGTCTTCCTGGAGTGATCATCAATGAATAAAACATAATACTCATATCCACTCAAGGATACATGAGACATCCGAATGCTCACATTGGTATGAATCAAATCAAGAATCCATGTCGATCTACTGTCACTGTTGGGAAAAGGGGATTTGGAAAAATTCCCCATAGCACATCCTCTACATGTATCTAGGTGATCAAAAATGAAATCTATCACACCTGTGGTGATCTCCCGCAATGTCCTCAAGGCCCCATGATACGTGTGCCCCATCCTGCGGTGCCAAATCTCACATAGCTTTGAACTACTAGCTCTATTTTCAGTACTACTGCTCAATGCCATAAGGGGATGGAATGAAAACTAATACACCTTGGCATGGCGCACACCAATAACTCTAGTTGAAGAAGCTAGAGTGCCCCCTAGGATATATAAGCACCTATTATCTCTTGAACAACACCTCCTACTCTCTGTCCTCCAATGTTGAGATGGATATAAGGTTCTTCTTCATCCCTGGCACATACAGAACATCCAACACTTTCAAGGGAGGTTTGGGTTCACTATCAAATGTCAATGTCCCCACACCAACTACTCTAGCAACGTTCTTATCTCCAAGTACTACCTCTATATCAGTGCCACTCTCTAAAATATCTGAGAAGTACTCATGGACTCCTGTCATATGATGAGAAGCCCCACTATCAACATACCAAATACCTAAAGATGCTCCGCTAGTGGAGGGAAGTGCAGACTCGCTCTCAACTTGTGTGGCATGTGATCCTGTACTAGTGGACTTAAAAGCAATGAACCCAAAATCCTGGTCAAAGCTCTTCGAGAATTCCTTTGTCTCTGCTGATGCTGCCATGGTCTCGTCCTTTCCCTTCTTCTTCTTCTCTGGAAACACAATTGCATATTTCCCAACTTCTGAAAATTCCAACATTTGATTTTGGAAAAGTCCTTCTCCTTGTTCACCTACTTACCTTTACCTTTGCCTTTGCCCCCACCACCACTTGTGGAATCTTGCTTCTTTCCTTTGCCCTTCTTTCCCCTTGATAACAATGCTACATTCTCATCCTCCTCTACCTGTTTGGCTATCCCAAGATGGTTCTTTCTGATCTCATTCTAAATTCAATAATCCCACAACCTCTCCTAGCTGGGAAGGTTCTCCCGTGCAACAATCCCATCCAAAAAAATCTCCCATGTCTTGGGAAGAACATTTAATGTAATTTGCACCAACTCAGTGGGTGGAATGGCCTCTCCAAAAACAGCCAACTCATCTCTCATAGAAGTGATCTTTATGAGGTATGTTGTAACACCACAAGTCTTAGCCATTTTAATGGCCTTCAGCTTCTCCCTTAGGACCATTTTCCTGTTTCCATTGGTGCTCTGGTAAAGATTCGTCAAGGTTGTCCACATCTCATGTGCATATCTCTTTCCTCTCACATGAGGAATGACATTATATTTAACACCATATAGAATCATTCTTTTTCCCTTGGCATTCTTATTGTTAAAATTTTCCAACTGAACAGGGTTAGCCAGAACTACTACTAGGTGTTGTGTGGTATGTACCATTATGCTCGAGATTTCTGCCTCCTCAAATATGCTTTGGATTCTCTCCCTCAATGCACTATATTTTCTCTACCCATCCAACCTATCCTTCACCCTCAAGCCCAAAGACATGCTTGCTGTCCTAACAAACTGAAGTTTCAATGTTGTGGTAAGGGTTCAGTTTTCTGTGTGAAAATAACTTGCTATAATTTTTCACTTGCTATCCCAAACTGCACTTTCAGCCACCGAAGCTCTGATACCATGTATAAATTTTAGACCCCACTCCAGTTTTCAATTTCGCCTTATCACTCCCATACAGTTAAATGCCCATTTCCATAATCATACATTCAAAATTCTAGAAATGAAATTATTTTCTGAAAACACAAATTTAGGAATTTCACAGTGCTGGAAATTGCAGAAATAAAACACAATAAAATATTTCATCCACACAAACAGAAAATGACACGATGAATTTGAGTCAATGACCCTAGAAAACCCCCCAACAACTCTTGGGGAAAACTAGTTTGAGAGCTCTTCTTTATTTTTCAATATTACTTTTACAGATAAATGAAATACACAGTAAAAATTCCAGCAACCAATAATTTTTACTTATCTCGAATTTCGTGCTTGTCCTCCACCTTGAAATTCATGCCAATACAAAAAAAAAATACAGCGAAAAGTACAACATTAAATGTTGTACGGACAACATAGAAAAGTGTGCCATAACAATGACCCTCCTCGAAAATTATACCAAAGGAAAGATTTACGGATTTTGGGAATGCGTGACAAAACCAACAGTATGGTTGCCTCGAAAACTGTGCCAAACTACTGTTATATGGACCTTGATTTCTGTGCCAAATTTTCTGTTGTACGGACCTCAAAAAATATGCATGTTTTGTAGCAATAAATGTAGTATTCCCTTCCTCGATTTTCATGCCACTTGCCTTGAAAACCATGCCTCTACTTTGTTGTACATAATTTCTAAAATAAATCATGCCTTGGTAAGTGTGCCAAGGTGTTGCTTCTCCTTCTTTCTCTCTGCTCAGAAAATCTCCTTGCTCTCTCTTGCTCCTTCTCTCAATCTGCTCATGAAAAGAATGAATGACATTTTCTCTTCTTTTACTCCTTTAACCTAACACTAAGTGACTTTTAGGGAATCCCTAAATCCAATGGCCAAGATAGATTTACATCTAGTGCGGAGATTAAATCTGCATTTAATTCTCACTTTCTAATTTTTAATTCACCCCACTTAAATAAAGACCCACTTAGCCTTCTATTTCCATAGTCACTTTTTCACTTTCTAATTTCACATTGACTTTAATAAAGTCACTTTAAAATTAGACTTTGTAACTTTATCACTTATAACGTCACTTTTAAATTAGATTTGAATTTACCACTTATAAAGTCACTATAGGAGAAAAATACAAAATACATTTGGACACTTTTCCTTAGGCCAAAGATCAAAGCCTTAGGGAACCACTTGTCCTCTTGTACCCAAATTTTAACAAATACCACCCCAAACATTATGGACAAGCCATGGATAATAACTACATTTACGTCGTTGGTTGTTAGCAAATTCATTGGTGCTCTACATCCCTTTCTAGAGAATTTTTGCAAGTGGTTGCCTAGGTTTAATGGAAAAAATTCCATCACCGCATAAAAACATGTGCATGCATTTTGCTAGGTAGTGAGTGTTGAATTGATCATGGATGAGGATATGGTTAGGATTCTCTTTACGTTGACTTTAGAAGGAAGTGAAAAGGATTGATTGGTACTATAATATCCCAAAAGGGAGAATACAGTAATACTCAAACCCAATATAAGAACTGCAACAAAGTAAACAATAAATCTAAAGAAAAAATCAGAATGTATAGAGAAGTGAGCCTTTTTACTATTTGGAGAAGATTCAGTTACACAATGTACAAAATATGAGGTAATCTAGCCAAAGAGAAGGCCTAGAATCACCCTAAAAGCATGCCACAACTAGCACTACGTAACTGGATGGCTGCAGGAAGCAATACTCCATTGTCCCCTTTGCTAATGATGTACATATAACATCTGCAAAGGGAAATGTAGATATATGGAGCTCAGGAGCTCTAATGATGCCAATATTCAAGATCTGGCCAATGTGATGGAAACCCAAGATAACCCAGAAAGGATTTTCCAAATCTATGAGTTTGGAAAATCACCCTCCTAGGATTTGATCCTTTGACTGCTTGGTTATGCAGATATGAAGCTAGATATGATCCAAAGATGGCTACAATATGTTATACAAACAAATCTAATCCTTGAGGGTTGACCCCTCCTTCAGATCTACAAGCTAGGAGCTTGAGATCTTGTCTCTTATTCCTCCTCCTTCAAGTTGCAGAAACTGAATATGCAGCTGCTATGAAAACTGTACTGTACAAGAGGGAGAGACTCTATGCCTACTAAAATATGTTGCAATAAGCTCCAGGCTGATGGAAATGGTGATGGCAAGGTGAGGGGATGATCCCTCACAGGATTACTAGCTAAAATACTAGTAACGTCCTTTCTCCTCTGGATCTGCAATGATGGACTACGCAATCCTTGATGGGAATACTATTGATAGGAGGTAAATAATGTTTGGCCTAATGCCAAATCTAAAATGAAGCCTTGGGAATGCTGATCTTCAAGCCCAAGGTGATAGGAATAATCCTTCACTGGTTCTCCAGCTGAAATACTGAAGATAACCTCCACCTCCCAAACTGATCTTCAGAAATTGCATAATTCCTGAAGGTAGGTGTTCTATAGAGAATGGAAATAGTGTGGCACCAATGCGTGATGATGAATGGCAACTTAGAATAACCTTCCCAAAGTAGGCACACAAGTCCTCTAAGGGTAAGGGTGGGATTCCCGCTCGAGAACACCCTGTGCTAAACAGCACTTCAAACTTAGCTAAACAACATAAGAATGCATGGATATGTCACTTGAAAAATCCAGATCTAAACAGATCCTCAAATCATAAACTCAAGCATACCTCCAATGTTGCCTTCATCTCCTTTATATACAAAGTGAGCCTTCCCAAGCCCTGGCCTACCTCTAAACTGCGTTGTTCATGTGGACACAATCCTCCATGGTTGGTTGCACTGTCTCTCCATGTCCTCCATCATGTCTACGTGCAACGTGCACCCTCCCCATCATGTGTGCATTAAATGCAATACTTCCTCCATCACTTCATCATGAGTTCTTTATGATCTTACATTAGATTCCCTCCATGATCGCAGTTGACTGCTTCAACCTCCATGATCTATCTCATTAATGAGACATGATCTCCACTCCATTCACATTAGTAGCTTCTCCACTACTCCATTATGTAGATCTATGTTTAATTAATCCACATTCACAAATAAAAAGTGGATCTTTATTCATCTTGAGGATTATGGGTCCCTCCACCCTTTTATTTACGTAATTAAATAAGGAAATTAAGAACTCTAATATTCCAAATATCATGTGAAAATTTGGGAATATTACAGTCCTCCCCAGAAAAATGTTGCTTATCCTCAAGCAACTACAAAATCAGATGTAAATACATCCATTCTCCTCCAAATGGCATCCACATAAGGAAGGCCTCCTCCATTTGCTACAATGTGTTATGCATGTTTGGTTCCAAAGTTGTCTCTCAATAGTGCATAGAATTACCTCCAACTGTATAGTTAGATGTCCTCCTTTCTCCATGAAGTACCAAGTGACAACCATAAGTTATCCAACATCATCATTAATACATGAGATACATAAAATAAAGTGGTTCTCCTCACAAAGGAAAATTCCCATCTCACAAAGCATTTCTACCTCCCATGTTTCATGAAGTACATTGAGCATTAACATGCCCTCATCTTCAGCCATGTTGGCCTTGTTGTATCCAAGCATCATTCTAACATTATGAAAAATAAGAAATAGAGACATATGGGTAGACAAGGATGTCAAACCATATTCTCCCAACAGTAGCCACCGGAGTAGGGCCTCTTGCTGCCATCCTCCATCTCCCCCATGCAAGATGGACAAGCCAAACTCCCCCAAAAGCAACCAAAGCAACAAGAGATCTTGTTGCCTTCTCACCACCTCATGTGCATTATGGAGTAAAAAAATAATGATAGACATGTGGAATTTCACATCAGCCCAATAAAAGTAAGCACCATTAATACAGATCATGAGAGTACCGTGCCAAGTTGTACACAATACAAAACACATAGATATAGGAGATGTCATGTGATGGCAAAAATATCTTAAGGACAAAAAAATGAACATGCCTTTCTTTGCTACATACTATCATTGATACACAAGGCATGAGTCAATAAAATATGATGTATTGGGTGGTAACCATACTCACCCAAGAGCAGCCATCGCAGCCATGCCTCCTTCTTCATTACATGAGTGGTTTTAAAGGCATGGATTAAAGAAATAGGAGCCTTTGGGTAATAACCAAACTCACCCAAGAGAAACCAATGTAACCAAGCTTCTTACTGGCCCATGTCATATATCTGCATGTGGTCATGCAATCCCTTGCTTATCATCCCCACCCACTCATCCCCATGTGAATGATGGATGATGTTCTGAATAAAAATGGTATCCTCCCTTTGTAGAATACCATCCACCTTAAACTGATGAAGAACCTTGCACTCCATGAAATTTTGAAGTGCGCCTCCAATGAGATCTCTTAACGAGACCCTCTTCTCATCAATGGCCTTCCAAAACCAATGAGGTTCTGGATCTTCTGTAGGTAGAATTTTATCTTTGAGTTGTGAGATGCTAATTTAGAAATTTTCATCTAGAAAGGGGAAAATATTTCCCATCTCAAGATGTCTACCATCTATCATATTTCTCTCCATTGCTTCATGAACGAAGCTGCCATATGATTTCTCCCATGAGGAATGGGTCCTCCTCTTCTCACTGTTGCTCATTAACAGCATTGTAGATCTGCAAGATGATGTATATGATGTCTCAAAGCAGGGCACAATACTGTCTCATAACCAACCATTGTACATAGGGTCATGCTCATCCCATCTTCTGAAATTCCACATTTCAACTCAAAGGGTTGAATGTAGTTTATCAATGACAAACTGGGATAGTTTTTCATTTCCTCCTTGATTAGATCAAGGGTCCTCTGTGCAGTGATATGTTGCTGCTTCAAATCAGCATGTTTTTCTAATCCTTGGTCATGCAATGGCCATGATGGCATGTCCCCATAAGTTTCAATAAGAGGTACTGAAACAATATGAGATGAATATGTATGCATACCTTGGATCAATAGATGTGTGGGAACCTCTTGCAAGACCACAATATTTCCTCCAACCTGGAAAATGGTGTCTCCAACTACTGGTAAGAATGATGGTTGCTCTTCTATCAATGTACCAACGCTGGAATCTCACTCCTCTTCCTCACGAATCTCCCGAATCATGCATGGGACTCTATATGTCAAGATCTCAAGACTATCTTGCAAAGTTTCAAGTGTCTCTTCTCTGGATACAATTACTTATGCAACTGGTGGTGAATGTAGTGACCCCTCATCTAGAGTGACAAGAATGACATCCTCCTTTGTTCCCTTAGGAATTTTCTCTTCGTGATACATCTCTGGTTTTCTCACATCAAACTTCTTTCTCATCAAATCTTCTTCTTGGACCCTCCTTTTGCCTTTCCCTCTTCATTTGATTGACCTCTTTGGAGAGATCTTGCTTGGATCTAAAGAGAAGAGTGGAAAAACTATAACCCTCCTTCATGATATATCTCATCTATCTGCTTATTCTTTTGATGCAAAAGATGAAGTGTCCACAAGCTTAGCCAAAGATCATGCTCTGATACCATTGTAATATCCCAAAAGGGAGAATGCAGTAATACTGAAACACAATATAAGAAATGAAACAAAGTAAACAATAAATCTAAGGAAAAAATCAGAATATATAGAGAAAATGAGCCTTTTATTATGTGGATAAGATTCAGTGACATAATGTACAAAATATGAGGGAATCTAGCCAAAGAGAAGGCCTAGAATCACCCTAAAAGCATGCCACAACTAGCACTGCCTAACTGGATGGTTGCAGGAAGAAATATTGTGTTGTCCCCTTTGTTGATGATGTACATATAACAGCTGCAAAGGGAAATGCAGATCTATGGAGCTCAGGAGCTTTCATGATGCCAAGATTCAAGATCTGGCCAATGTGATGGAAACCCAAGATAAACTAGAAAGGATTTTCCAGATCTATGAGTTTAGAAAATAACCCTCCTAGGGTTTGATCCTTTGACTACTAGGTTATACAGATCTGAATCTAGATCTGATCTAAAGATGGTTGAAATATGTTATACAAACATATCTAAGACTTGAGGGCTAACCCCTCCTTCAGATCTACAAGCTAGGAGCTTGAGATGTTGTCTCTTCTTCCTCCTCCTTCAAGTTGCAACAACTGAATATGCAGTTGCTACAGAAACTACATTGTACAAGAGGGAGAGGCTCTTGCCTGCTGAAATATGTTGCAATGAAATCCAGGCTAATAGAATTGGTGATGGAAAGGTGAGGGGATGAACCCTCACAAGATTACTAGCTAAAATACTAGTAACTTCCTTCCTCCTTTGGATCTGTAATGATGGACTGCACAATCCTTGATGGGACTGCAACTGATATGAGGTCAATAATTTTTTTCTTGATTCCAGATCTAAAATGAAGCCCTAGGAATGCTGCTCTTAAAGCCTGGGAATAACCTTCACCTAAGCCCCAACAATGATGAGACACCACCCAACTGTCTCTAAATGCGAATTCCTGAAGGTAGGTGTTCTGAAAAGAATTGAAATAGTGTGGCACCAATTCTTGATGATGAATGGTAGCTCAGAATAACCTTCCCAAAGTAGGCACACAAGTCCTCTAAGGTTAAGGGTGGGATTCCCGCTCGAGAACACCTTGTGCTAAACAACATTGAAAACTTAGCTAAACAACATAAGGATGGATGGAGATGTCACCTGAAAATCCCAGATCTAAACAAATCCTCAAATCATAAACTCAATCATACCTCCAATGTTTCCTTCATCTCCTTTATATACAAAGTGAGCCTTCCCAAGCCCTGGACTACCTCCAAACTGCATTGTTCATGTGGAAACAATCCTCCATGGTTGACTGCGCTATCTCTCCAAGTCCTCCATCATGTTTACATGCAATGTGCACCCTCTCCATCATGTGTGCATTAAATGCACTACTTCCTCCATCACTTCATCATGAATTATCTATGATCTTACATTAGATTCCCTCCATGATCTCAGTTGACTGCTTCAACCTCCATGATCTATCTCATTAATGAGACATGATCTCCACTCCATTCACATTAGTAGTTGCTCCACTACTCCATTATGTAGATCTATGTTTAATTAATCCACATTCACACATAAAAAGTGGATCTTTATTCATATTGAGGATTATGGGTCCATACACCCTTTTATTTACTTAATTAAATATGGAAATTAAGAACTCTAATATTCCAAATATCATGTGAAAATTTGGGAATATTACAGGTACCTTAGTTTACCCAAGGTAGTATCACAAATTGGGATACCTTTCACAAAGCTTTCGATAAAATATGGGTCACAATGAAGGAATGCAACATGCTCCTTGAGAAATTCCTTGAAGCTAAGAAGACTAAAATGAAATTGTTAAGGAATTTACTCAACATTTTGAAAATCTATTCAAGGAAGTATTTAATCTGTATAGTCCAATTGATGATATTATACTTGATAAGTATGTGCAATATTTCCCTACGAATCTAGCATATTCTCTTAGAGACAAAAATCCTGAATATTTTGATGAAGCCAAGGTCTTGGCTACTAAAATAGAACAAAATATGAATGCATTAGATTAACTTGTTCACCTATCTTAGGGCTTGAATTTTGCCTAAATTTAAGCCTACTAGCAAGGCTACCTTGTAGCATTTTCCCAAAATTTTGATAAGGTTACTAATGAGTTGATGTAAGGAAAAATGGAAAATATAAACAAGTAGTCTATGTTGGAAAGAGAAAAGGGATCTCACCAAAACTTCCCTCCTAATCCACACTTTAATAAGGAAATACCTTTCGAGAAGGAGGAACCTATTATAGGAGACCATGTTGCTCAATAGAATGTTCCAAATACCCTTGCCCCAACTACCTTGGTGGGACGTGAGGAGTCTCCTTGGTTCCAACCTTGTGATTACTATCATACTTGAGATTCATTTTGATACAATTAAGTGGAGGAAGAGGAAGTCTCTGAGTACCTCAATGTCATGAATGATGGTGCTCACTTAATAACTGGCTTGGTGAAACTTACTTCCATACAGAACCTAATGAAATCTATGGTGATGATACAAATGATCAAGATGAGTATATCATGGATGTTGAAAATAATGGAATGTTCAGGGGATTTCAATACTGTAGAAGGAATTCTAACCAAGGAAGAGAAAGTTTAATCTTTTGCATTACCTCGAAAAAGAATGATAAACCTCATGCACAATCAAAAAATTTACACAAGCTAAAACCTTGAAATTATTATGTTTCTTTAGATGTTTATTTTAACAATGTTTTGGCGAAGGTGAATCTCTAGGTCCCTCATTTGGAGATAGATAAAATTTGGCCCCAAATATGGAAATCTAGAAAGTGTTTAAACGTTGAAGAAGATTCTGACAATTCTCTGATAATTTTGAAAAACATCTATATTAATAAAAATAATGGGAGACATGAACCATTTTTATTCTCTTTAGTGATAGATAAAATAATTCTGCATAATTGGATGCTTGATTTTGGTGCTTCTGCAAATGTAATGCATTTGAGAGTCTTTCATCAATTAGAAATCGGTATCACCGTGACTTATAAAAATGGATGTGGCTTTGATTCAAAATTTATACTTGTATATGGCCTTATAGAATATGTTAAGGTGTTCTTGGTAGCCAACAAAGGTATATCAATGTTGATGGATATTGTAGTAATAGTTGTGCATAATGCGTGGGGAATTTTATTATCAAGGAAATGGCGTGGCTCAATTGGATTCATATTACAAATGGACTTTTCATATGCAGCCATACCCACCTTTGATAGAATGTCATTTGTCTTGTATAGGTAACTACAAATGAATTTTCATGTAGAAGATATGGATCCTTCATGTTCCCCGAACCTATTGAAAATATAAGGGTTACCATTCTTTATAAGGGTGTAGATAAAAATCAATCCAAGGAGTCTCCAAAGTTGAAAGAACCCAATCCTTATCGTAACATTTTTCACATAAAAAACACAATAACAAACATAATCTTGACAAGAGGTAGTGGGTCCAAAAAATAAAAAGGGAATACCAAGTATTTTATCTCATTTGGTGGGTAAGGATCCTATCCCAATTAGGATAAATGGAAAAGTAGGAATTGGATACTTTTACATTGCTAGACTAGAAGGTGGAATTTTCCCTTCACTGGTAAGAGGGAGCCACCTATGTTTGATGGAAACTATTTTAATAATTCATATAGCTAGTTTCATTGCATAATGTGTGAACATTCTAAAATCCCACATTATCATATTGTTTTTTTTCATTGTAAATTTGATTGCATTTAGATATATTTTATTTTCAGTATGGATTTTTATCACCATATAAAACCAGGGTGATAATTAACATCCATTACACATGCTCCCAAACTAGTTGAATTTTATGTGTAGGTAACAGATCTACTAGCCTAGGGATTGTTGGAGTTCTCATGAACTCCCCATTCAAGCATATGTACCATGTGCTCTACTGTGAGTTCATGTCCCTAAGCTAGAGCTATATATTACCCTCCAAATGGGTATCCACATAAGAGCAAACTTTTCCCCTACATTTGACAACCAACTGAATAACCAACCAACCAACGTTCCTTGATATAAATTATTCTATGATGATATGTTATGTTCCTATTCCATCTATATCAACCACATATGTCTCACCACCCAACACTTCCAATTGGAGGAAGGTGGGTTTTTATTCAGAATGTACTTTGATCATTTTTCAATTAGGTGCTTATACTTGTTTTTTTTGGTAATTTAGCATGGATAAAGGGGTGATATGGAATATTGACCGATTTTGATTGTAGATATGTTCTCTCACCTTAACAGGGGGCTAATATTTAGCCCTAGTATAGTGGGACATCACTCGAGGCCTTAGGGTTATAGGAGGGGCACTACTTGGAAAATTTGAAATTGAGAAAGTGTATTCATTGTCCCACACACCATACTTGACACGTTATGTGCCCAATTACAAACCCCATATACCACATCCATTCTTTGAGCCTAACCTGTCATTGGTTTGTTGGGATTTGGAACCCACATGTACACACTCCTTGAGTAGAGCCAAAAAACATTTCCCTGGAGGTTGATGCAGCTAAATGAATGGAAGATAATATCATGGCCACAACAAAAAAAAATACAAAATATGGTTGGGGCATAAGTTAGCATGTGTGTAGAATCCTAACATGTGCTCTACCCTCCTCATTAGCCATCACATATTTCTTGAGAAAATGATGCTCCATTACATCAAAAGGAACCCTTTCATGTAACAAACATGTTGGGCAATAAACTACCTTATCTTAAGGGGCAACATAAAATCCTACATCATACAGAGCAAGCTCTAACCCTTGATTTAAGCACCATAATACAAAGCGTTATCAAGAAAGAGTACAAGGTCTCGTTGAAATACTCTTGTATATTTCTCGAGATGCAATATATTGTGGATGTTTTTTCTTATGGATACTTTCTCTTGTTTTGGATACATCATATCAAGATAATAATGGATTGTTTCATGCACTTCTTGTAAGTATTCTATATTTTGAATATATTTATGGTTATATCATGGAATGATTATTGTTAGGGTTTCTATGTGTTATTCTTATTGAATATTTTTGTATGAAATATTGGCAAAGTATTGTATACATTATCCTAAAGAATGTGCTAAGATTTTGAAAACTAATGTTTTTCTTACCCTTACTCCAAACTAGGGTTTCATTTTTCCATTTGTATGTCTCCCTTATACTCCATCACCAACGATAAAGCAGGGGCTTTCCACATAGGTGATTACATAATAATAAAAAATTTCTAAAATTATTTTCTCTCCCCCTTCTTTAATTTTCGACCCTACAAGGAAAGTTGCTAGCCTAGGGCTAGAGCTAAATTCCACTAGGAGGAGTGTGTTGGTCTTTGGGAGGGTTCTTCACATGGTTTGATCCTCATTCTATCAATATACATCATTTTCCATGGTAAATTACTCCATTTTAAAGTTGTCGTCACAAGCCACTAGGAAATGTTTCCGTAGGGTAAACCCTACCCTAACCTTAGGCTTCAACTTAGGGATTTTTGGAGGTTTGTTGCTCTAATTGTCAATTATATCTATCTTTACCAAGCCTTTTGTTGGTGGTATGCACCTTCGTAAGCCTTTTTCCTTTCCTACATATTAAAACCTATGTTACAAGTGCCCTAGATAGGTCTCTTGGAGAATATCTATTAGGTGACCTATATAGGAAACCCTCCCATAGAGTGAAATTTGTCTCAAGAAAAGAAGGTGGTGAGGTATGGTGACAGTGAGTTTGCACCTCATAATGTTGTCCCTTAGTCTAGCTCTTACCTTGTGATGCCTCTTACAAAACCTACTAAATTTAGAGGTAACATTACTACAACTTTTTTGGGGCATTAATTTTTTTTTTTTAATGATACATAACCTAGTACAGCGTACAAAATGAAAAAATAAAAACCCAGAAAACATTAGGAGAATTTTGAAGTTTAAAATGGGCCTCCTAAGGAAATAATAAAATAATAGCTAAACCAATAAAATAATATTTATGAATTTGCAGTTCACTTTTTGCACCAAAATCCATGTAACCATAGTTAAATTCACTTCAAAAGTTGTACCAAAATAAAATTAATAAAAAAATTGTATTGATGTGACTATAAATAAGAATGAGTTTTTCAATAAAAAATCATTATCATTGAACAACTAATGCATTTGTCATTTTTACTTAAATAACTTAAAATAAAATATAATATAAATATATAAATTCTCAATTATATTATATGATATTAATTAAAATTTATATTATTTAAATTGTATAATAACATATAATTAATATAGTATATAAAAATAATATAATATAATAAATGTATAGAGATATGCATTGTTTCTTTCAAGAAATATGGAATGAAAATAATATTATTTTATTCAAAAAGTGTGAAATGACATTTATTATGAGGAGTTTACTTTGACTTTAAAAGTACTTAGAGCACTACCATGGTTAACCATGAGTTTTTATCCACCATTGAGAATGTGACAAGTAAGTGCCTTTAACTCAGGCAATGCCACCTCAACCATTAGGGACCATGTCATCCCCTAAAATGTGATTGGTTCTCATAAAGTGAATTTTGATTGTACATTTTCCTTAGGAGACCCATTTTAGACCTCAAAATTCCCCTAATGCATCATTTATAATTCCATGGTTTACTTATCCGAAAAGTAAATTATAATTAAAAAATAATAAACATATTATATTATATTATTATTTCTTTTTGTAAGCTTCGTAGGTCCACTTCATTCATTCATTTTCAAAAACATGTTACATCCATGAAAGACGTTCGGTGGCCTCAACCTACCCATTGGGAAACCAGGTTTGTTGGCCACCGAAACGCATTATAATCCATCCAAAGTATCAGTAACTTAAGTCTGTCAAACAAGGCCTTATATGCATGAATGTATAAAAACCAATTTTCATCTACATCTACATAGTTGTAATATATGATACTAGCCAACATATACATCACAAAATTAAACAAAAACAACCATAAAAAAATAACAACTAATCATCATCAAAGGACTCCATAAGGGCAAGGTCCTTAGCACTAAATCCAGGTAATTATGACTGGGGGAGACACGGAATGTGTTTTTCAATACGTCCAAGGCAGACATTATTTTGCTGGGTTTGGAATTGAATCAGTTGCAATACCTTCTAAATTTCTTGAAGACCTAGGTTTGATTTACCATAGTTAATTGGGAAATTCATAATGGCTTTAGCCACAAGAATCTTCATAAGCCAATAAATGTGCACTTTTTTTTTATAATGGGTGGTCCGTCCACGAGTATGACCAGGAGCTCGAGCGAGAACTCGCTAGTCCTCCACCTGCACTTCAGCTTCAACTCACTAATTAAGATCAGCTTCCCATGACGAGATCAATTGTTTCACTTGGGTTGCAGTGTCAATATCATATGCCTAAATTGCTTTCTGAATGACCTGAGCATTTGATCTGCGACCACTTATCTTCGGAGGTCAAGGTGAGGAGGAGCCTTTGTTGTCATGGTTTCCATTCTTCCTACCTCAACCCCGAACTACGTTACTAGACAAGCTACCACTAGGTGACGGGTGAACCATTTTGTTTCTCTCCAAAATGAATAGACTATAATCGGACTAACAGAAAAGGAAGGTCAGGGACCAATTCCATTCTTTGTACTCGTGTCCATAGTGTAAACACATATTGAAATAACTTGATGCAGAGACATTAAAAATATGCAAGAAAAAGATATTGTTAGGAAAAATCCTGGTAGAAAGGCGAATTCAATAAGCAAGACCTCCAACACTAGTTTAAACCACTTTCCAGTGCTGCATGCTCAGGAATGCCATAATAAAGAGAGAGACGAAGCAACTTCTGCCAATACAAAAAAAATATACCAAAGACCAGCTCCCCGAACCACAAACCCTTACATACCACCTCATGGACAAAGTAAATCAAATATAGAAAGTTTACTTCCATTGCTATGCTCAAATTGGACACAACATGAAAGTATCCCTCAGTGTCGGCAATACAATCCTTCTCTACACAGAAATTAACCCAAAATTGAACATGCATGCCCATTCTAGACAGTAAAATGGCAAAGAAAACGGACACTGGCATAGAAACATCACACACAACAAAGACAAAACTACAGACTTTCCAATTTTCCAAGCACCCATTTCTCTTACGTCTAACATTCTAATTACCGAGTGTATCACTGTTATTGCAATGGAGAACATACCGAATAAACCACAATTGATGAGGTAAAGGATTAGGAAAGGAAACATCCCTGCTTGTGAACGCCATTAATCGGTGAGCCTTGGTTATGTCCTAAACACACAAGTGCCATCCAAGTCAAGAAAGCATGAAAGAATGGTTCAAATGCCTGCAAATTCCCTTTAGAAACTCGCACCACATCATGATAGATGTGCTCAGGAGATTACTTGCCCCTTCCACTTGAAATTTATGATCTCTACAACTCATACCTACCTCATTTAACATGCAAATGCCTTCTTCCATCACACTAAAACGATCACACATGCGAAGACTGAGCAGTGGCGACCCTTTGGCCTTCCCAAAGGTCTTATCCATCATGTCGCAAATCCCGAAAAGTTATTGAACCGCGTCACACCCCAATCGGAGAATTATATTGTAAATAAAATAAATAATATTTAAATATTTTTACGTTTAAAGTTGGTAAAATAAGTTAAATTTGAGAATTAATTGGGAAAAAACACACTCTTTTAAAGATATATCGAAAGTCAATTCTATTACATAATCCCAATTATTTTGGGGAAAAAATAATCCCAATTATAGCATATTACATTAAAAAAAAAAAACATTCTATATAATTAAATTAGCCCAGACTCATTGTAAATTTGGGAAAAAAACAAAGCACTCTAAACCTTAATGGATATGATGAAGAGTGATCCAAATTGTATTTTGTCTAGGGCCATCTCCTCTGAGCAAATATTCTTATTGCTCAATTAAGAACTAACTCACCTCAAATCCGGTGTGAAAAGAGATGGTAGAAGAGACCTAAAGAAGCTTGGGAAGAACGGGTGTGTATTTTTTGCACTTCTAGGGCCTTAGAATCGAAAAAGCATTTCATTTTGGAATATGATGCTTTCAGAAACATCAGAAATACTATCGTCTTGAATTTTTATATGTGCACCCACGATCTATCGTCAGCACGGCGTCAAGAACCTTAAAACTCATTGACAAATTGAAAACCACTTTCACCCCTCATTGGGAATTATTAGACGTTCAAATCAGAAGTGGCCTCTGATTAAGTCGTTCAAATCGCAAGTGCCAGCAATTCGAAGCTCTCTAATTAATGGCATTGTATACCGAAATGTCAAATTTGACCGGACAGTCACTATAATTTTGCAAATTTTTATATAAAAAAGAATGGATAGTTGGAGTGCTTAAATCTTGTTTGTTGTTTTTTGGGTTGAAATAGATTGTTGGTTGTTTTTATGGCTGAAATAGATTCAGTATTGTAAAAATCCCAGAGTCATCGGTCCCTCAAAATTTTGGGTTTGCACTGTAAGCTTTACAGTTCCCAAGAGAAAAAAAATTGCCATATGAATTCATTGTAGTTAAAAAGTATTTTGATTTTTTTTCTAATTGTCATATAAATTCATTGTAGTTAAAAAGTTTTTTTTCTTTTTTTTTCTTTTTTTTTTCTTTTTCTAATTGCCATATAAATTAAATTCATTGTAGTTAAAAAGCATTTTGATTTTTTTCCCAAAGAAAATTAAGTTCAGGTATTTTGAATTGAGATAAATTTTGCTCCAAACTCAACAACTTTGCAGACGGTTGATTAACACATAAACTCGATGTTGAATCCAAAGAGGGAGGAGATTGAGATTTTTTACCATCAACGCTATTATTAGTTTAAAGGCAATGCAAAGACACTTAAAGACATCATATTAGTGAAGGTAATCCAAAAACAATTAAAGAAATCAGATTATTGACCAGTTTTATTTTCATTTTTCAGTTTAAAAAAAAGTTAATATATCAAATGTTTAAATAATGTAAGTAAAAAATAATGTAATTTTTTTAATATATAAAAACAAAATTATAATTTAAAAATAAGATTGATATATTATAAATAATTTAAAAATGTTTTGATATATGTTAATGTGATTTTACAACCATATGAATCATATAAGTTTAAATTTTGAAATTAAAAAGATAATTATTAAAAATATAAATATAAATATAACTTTAAATGTATAACTGGAGTATATTTTATTAATTTTGTTTTTTTATTTTAAATGAGAAATTTTCAAAATTTATATTATCTTTATGATATATATATAAACCAATTTAATAATTAAAAAAATAAATATGTTGGTTTGTTTGTGTGTTTTGATCAACATAGATAAAAGAAATTGACTTATTATATTTGTTTTTATGATATTATCATAAAAAAAAAAAAAATTATTTAAAAAACATTAAGAGAGTAAATGAAAGATCTAGAAAAGAAAATAACAACATAATTAATATTAATATTGGATATTGCATCCAATATTAATCTTAATTTCTAGATAAGAAATTAGCACTAACACCAACAAGGAAATGCACAATGACCAAACACTACTTGATTAGAAAGGATAATTTTTCACTAAAAAGGTAATAAAATTAGTCCATAAATTTTAACCAAATTCTTTAATCTATCTTGCATTTTAGAAATGGGTTTGCTTCCAATTGGATCAGCATAACATGAAGCATACTAAGAGTTATACTCATAAATATCTAAACAACACTACTATTCAACCCCTCTCAATGCTAACAACTCCATAATGCTAAATACAAAGAAATTGAAATCTTAAGACCAAACCCAAACTTTAGAAGAAATCTTAAGTTTATTAAAGAATGAAAACAATGCAATCAAAACATTAAATGAGAATATTAAAAGAAACCCCATATTCATTCAAGCCTCCACCATTTTGTATTAATCCTAAAACCACACCTCTAAAAAACAATTCATCAAATAAATTAGAGAAAAATCAACTACTAAATCAGAGTCATATATTTTTTAATTTGAAAGATTGAGGTTACAAAGATAATGAAAACATCCAACTAGTGAAAACACCATTCAAAGAATTTTTTAGGGGCAAAATTTCATCAATTGGCTATTTTTTTTACATTTTCTAGAAAAGGAATTTGCCAATTTGGCTAAAAATTCACCCATTTTTTTTAGGTATATGATATTAAAATGATGATATTAGCTAAAAAATAACAATTTTAATTGTAAGTTGTAGGATTTTTATTGAGTATTCATCTATATTGCAAATAGGAAATCCAATAGCAGTCAATAAGAGGGGTTTTTATTCCACCGTTTGTATTACTGTCTCGTTTTACTCATTGGAGCTTGTGTTTTTGTTTTAGTTTAGCTGTGTTTCTTCTTCTTATATGTAGCATACTACATTTCATAATTTAGTGTGTTTTATATATATTAGCATGTGTTCACTAACCTTCTAACCATATTTTCTGCCTGTGACCATAGCTTGAAGGTTGCAACCATTCCTACCAAGCACTAGTGGTTTGGTACACTTGTGCACCAAAACCACCACTACAGGATTGGTGACTCCACTTTCTTTACCCTTTAGTTAAGTGGTTGGGATTGTTGCAGGGGCCTTCTCTCTTCTCTGGACTGTTGTTGGGACAGCTCCTCTTCTCCTCTTCTCTCATTATTCACCCACTGTGAAGAGTTATAGTTCAGGAGTTCCAGAAATTTTGCTTGCAGGAAAACCGTGCGTAGTTTACTTAGGCAGACGCGACGGTCTGTGCGTATTCAGCTCTGACCTGTGCGTAGATTTGCGTGCCTGTGTAAGAAGTTTCCGTGCGGAAACTAGAGAACATATGTCTCAGTGGTTTTCTTCAGTTTGCCCAATTGTAAAGTGACTAGCAGCCCAGAGAAAAATCGCCAACACTGTGTTTGGTGTCCCATGACTGTTTAGAACATGCTTTTGGCTGTGCTTTAGTATTGTTAGTTGCATAGTTTTAAATTTTAAACTTTATCTTCACAAAACTCACATAGTTTAAGTAGGGGCAATTAAGTGGAAAAAATCCACCCTTGCAATCTAAATTAACTCATTTTGTGAAAATAGACACCAAAACACATAGGTAATTAGCAGGAGTAAGTGGCCCATATCCACATATGCTTAGCTAGTTTCGATTTATTTTTTCCTAGATTTATCATTAATTTTAGTTTACATTTTTGCACTAGGAATTAGGACCAGGACTAAATTATCTTAGAGAAGCAAGCAATCTCTGCTGCCCTTGCACCTTCTGGTGACCCTGGGCATGCATATGAACGCTCTCTTATGACAATTTTCCATCTCCCTTTAGTCAAAAATTTAGTTTAATTAGGCAAAATTGTAAGCAGCCCACTATCCGCATATCATTTTATTATCGCAAGGAACAATCAAAACATAGTTTAATACAGGGATTTGTAAAGGATCACCGCATATCCACATCTTAAAACTGTGTGATTGTTCACTTTCGCTCACACACTGCCATACCTTAAGCAAAGTAAGCCACCTTAAAAATAACCTAAGTGAACTCATTAAATATCCCCACACGGGCCACAAGAAAATTAATAGTTCAGGTTAGGACCATGGGGGTAGGCATCCAATAAGCCGCCATGGTCATTTTACATCTTGAAACATAGAATTTGACTTTATAGAGACCTTTAAATCTATCTATTCACCCATGGAAAAGAAAACCCGAGCACCACAGAGACTCGATTCAGAGTGGGTTAAGCTTAGGCTCAGTGTGTGTGGTATTATTTGGGGCAACCTGACCCATCTAATGCTCGGTACTGGTAGCTGATTTACCAAGAAGCTCAAGACTCGAACACTCACGTGGGACGACGATACTTAGTGGCAAAATCTAGGGCATCCTTCCCTATAGGTGACGGTACAGGCAGCACTAGATCCTCTACCCATTACCTTGGTCGATTCTTCATCTGCTAGAAGGTGTCGATTCTTTTGATTGATTGATCACATAGAACTAATAGAAAGGGAAATTAACCTTTTGTTTCACTTTGTTTTATGTATGTGGTCAGCTTTTTTGCTTTGATATGTAATCTCTCTCCTCTCATAGAACTGAAGAATATTTCCAAAACCATACTTAATTGACACCATAATGGACCCAACGAGACTTTGTCAATCTAAATGCCTTTTGGACCTCCCCCCATTAGCGGGAGAAGTTCCATCTCTTTCGTCATTTAGGCATCAAAGACAGAACGCCGCCACCCTTATCGGTTCATCCTTAATCGGGGCATATTTAGTTGGGAACCCCCAAAGGTCACCCAACGCCACACCAGTGGAAACCCCCACAAGGTCACCACACACCACTCCTCCCACAACCCCTAGGGGGCAGAGGAGCGCTACCCATTTAGGGAGCCAATAGAACACACAGTCAGGTATGTCACAGACAAACCCCATACCTAAATAGAGCCCTGTGTTTTCACAGTCTATAATGGATCTCAACACACAGTTAACTTTATTAGCATCATTTAACTTACCCAATATAACAAAGTCAATGAATGACCCCATTGTACATAACCCCAGTTGGACCCCCATGCCCACGAAGCTCCCTTCGAACATTCCAAAATTCTAAAGGAAGCAAGCAGAAGACCCTGAAAATCATGTAATGACTTTCCACTTGTGGTGTTCATCGAACAGTATCATTAATGATACTATTCGGCTAAGACTATTTCAGTGCACCTTAACCAGATGAGCCGTGAAATGGTATGTGGAGCAACCTTCTACTACACATGGAACCTTTAGTGCCCTCGCTACTGTGTTCCTCACATATTTTCAGTTACCCATCCACCATGATTCAGGGATGGAATTACTAACACATTTTAGATAGACACTAGTTGTCCACATCTCGGACCATCTCCATGAATGGTGGCAACGTCGAAGTTTGTGTAAAGCCAAACTTGACGATCTAGTTCTACTGGACCTATTCCTGAAAACTCTCACTGCAGAAATTTCGAAGGATGTAGCAACTCAAAAAACTACATCCAAAGAGGATTCCATCAGAAAAGCCGAGTAACTCGAGCTGATATACATGCAGTCTGGATACATTTATAAGATCCTGCCTAACGCCTCGTGCCTACAAACTTATAAAGAATTTTCAGGCACATCGAATGCTACAGATGGATTGATAGGGTCACTGATCCAAAATCACCTAGGCAGTAGTAATCCATACCTCGGTTACGCATATGATCCTAATCATAACATCCCACAACCAAGCTACCATCAGAGTCACCATGCAGCTTTACAAAATATGACCAATAGGGCGCATTCGTACCATCATCAGCACGGAGGACCATACCCTCCTACACAGGGGACCAAGAATGCAGCTAGAAATGTTGACGGAAGAGCTCCCCCCCAGTAGTCATTCACAAACCAGCGACAAGGACCCCAATACTTCCAATCCCTGGCACAAAACCCACCAATGCAGAATAATGCACCGGTGAACTTTATGCAACCTTCCTAGGCACAATCGCACCAGTCATATGACCAAGAGAATCCTAGTTATCCTCCTAATGCGACAAGGAAAAAATAAAAAAACAAACAAAAGGGAAATCCTGGATAAGGGGGAAATAATCAACAGCGCCCTCCGCAATCACAGGCTGGGGGAAACTCCAATCGAAATCAAAACCAGGAGCCAAATAACTCCCAAGGGTAAAGCAAGAGGGTGAATCTTTGGACCAACCACTCTTGCTCTATTTTTGGTGAGTATGGTACACTCATCACTCTCCCGAACTCCCTGAACTTAAGAATCTTCAAGGTAATCGATGACAAGGGGGACCCTCACAGCAAATAGTTTTCATGTAGGATCCATTCCCCCACCAAGGGACAATTAGCACCCAACAGCAGCAAACACCCCCCCACCCCGACGATTCCAGAAAAAATAGCCACGAAATTTATATGATTGGCAAAGAAATGTTTTTTCAAACATGGAATGAAAGTTACGATACCCCTCCAAACACCAGTTCGTCAGGGGCTAGCATGAGTGCACCAACAACACCATTGACTATATTGAAAATGCCTATTGAACCTTTTCCAAAGATGGATAAGGGACCAACTAGGCGAGCAGGAAACCACTTCAAAGTAGCCCATAATTACAGCACTGTGGAAGATTTAGCTCAATCTCCCACTGCCATGTCAGCTTTAGAAGTCTTTCAATCATTCCCAAAGCAAAGGAAAGCCTTACTTTCCGCATTAAGCGTCGTCAACCTTGTGGATTCACGCCTAATGGCTTTTGATTTAGATAAAGCCACCTCTAGGCTTCCTTCATTGGTCGCCTTCCAGATACCGGTGTCAATCCAAAACATCACTATCCACTGTCGTATCATTGATGAGGGTGAATCAACATGAATCATGTCAAAAAATGTCTGGAATAAGTTAGGGTCTCCTGAATTGAAGCCATCAGACATGACACTAAGAGCATACGACGAGCGTCGTTATCAAAATGTCCTGATCTGCTTGGCCAGAAAGACGGTCCTTATAGACATTGAGGTCTTGGATGCTCAGCTGGATTACAATATACTCCTTGGGCAGAGTTATATGTATGCCATGTCTGTTATAACATCCTCCATATTTCGAACCATGATGTTCCCCCATGAGGGTTGCATCATTACTGTCGACCAATTGACATATCACGGCAAGCAATCCCTAACAAACGACGATGTCGTTCTACCCTATTTAGACACATCTACTAAGAAGCTTACACGATACCAAGAATATGGCCCTAGCCAATTCAAACCTTCATCTATCCTCGTATCATTCCTAGGAGATCCCCCTGTCATACCAGAATCATTTTCTAATATCACAGTGGTTCCGGTGTGCATGATGTCTACATCAAGCACCGAAGCCATCCAAGAGACAGAGACGAGAAGTAACAACACTGGGGCCTCGGCCACAATGGCCTCTCTAGCATACGTCACCTCCCAAACTCCTTTCCTATACCCTCCATATGTTTTTGTGTCACAGTAAGTCTTGGCAACAGTAGTGTTTCCAAACGTATCTTTTGCAATATTAGTTTGGTACTTGGTCCCACCTACCATAACGGGAGTCATAGGAATCACCTCTACATGGTTAATCCCCCTCACTCTTGAGGATACCCCACCTGTTAAGGAGACAACCGCAACCAAACCATCTAAGGAAACTCCCGTCGCAAAACTGAATGTCACGACCAAGAAAACCCACAAAAAGGGGAAGAAGATATAAAATCCCATCATGCAATGGGAATTACAACTTTTTATCATATGCAACATAGTAGGCCATCCTACCCATATCTGCCTGGAGTTGGATGAACTAAAACCACTCCTAAGCTCTGAATTAAATATCGCAGAAACAAGTTCCCGTAAAAAGAAACCAACCACCAAAAATCAAGGCAAGACATTGCGTACCAACCATGCATGTTTTATCTGTATAAATTAGGGGAATTACACCCATCATTGTCCATAAATACTATGATACAAAGATGCCTTACATGCCTTTGAACAATCATATCAAGAGGATCCCTCCATCTAGTCAAATGGAGAAGAACCTTGCATCATATTATACATGCAGGAGGCACGATAGTCACTAAAAAGACCCCTGCTCATCCCCCTCATCCTATCGAACGTTGTACACTCTATGATGAACGAGATCATTTCATCGCCAAATGTGCAGCCCTAGAATTGTTTCAACGATGGTATAAAATTCATGTAGTATACCATGTTGACCCTCTAGCCATCCAGAATTTGTGCCAGGTATGTGGTGCCAATCACCCATAACGCCATTGTCACTACATCCCTAGATTTTTTTCAGCGCTAACCAATTTACGCACGACCATATTTTTCCTCTCCCTAGAAGACAACTTTGATATAAAATCCATGGATAGCTCTAAAACGCAGGAGGATGTGACAAGTAGGTCCATTCTCTTCCTATCAGCAAAGAAGCAGCCGGTCGGGGAACCCTTAGTCACCCTCACCCACCCACCACAGAGAAGACCAACATGTGTGTTGTGTAACAAACGCAACCATGTTGTCGCCACATGCCCAAACCTAGAAGCACTATGCCGCTGGTACCCTATAACGTCACTAAACGAACAGGACGGGAATACCCAAGAATGACGTTATTGTCTAGTATGTCAGAGAAACCATCATGATCAGCGCTACACTTACATCCCTTGAGTGTGCCCACTAATTGAAACCATTCATTCATTAGAAACGCACCGTCAAGATATCACCAGTCCAAATCTTAGAAAACATAATGGAAGGTAGATTTCCCCAAAGAAGCCTACCCCATTTCCATACCAACACATTAGGTGAGTTAAAAAGGTGCATCAACATAACATGATCCATATCTAGCCTAGACCGGCATGCGGGCTATGAGACAAAATCAGCCACTAGGTCAACTATTGTAAATAATGAAGCACCTCACGAAAAAAAATTCGCATGGTCTCTTCCCTCCCTCAGAGACATCTCTCTAACCAAGATAAAATCACACTGCTATTGCCAGATCTGCTCACATTTTCACTATACTATGAAATGTGAACACCTCCCCAAGCTTCGAGCGGCAAGAGCAGCGTTAACTCTACACTCCCTAATAGAGTTATACCTACCCAAACCAAAAACTCAGAAATGGCAGTAGAGGACTCTCTCCCCTATGCCTGATCCTTTCCGAGTATCCACGTCAGGGACGAAGAGTAGTGTTGGTTCTCACACAATCTACTCAGTAGGCACAGTGGTACCATGCACCATTTTCACTGGCCATAACCACAAAATAGAGGCATGCCCATTAATGGAAACATTCAGGCACCTCTACACTAGGAACAACTTCCAAATCCCAAAAAGTGCTCAACCTAATGAGGAACCTAGCCTTGCTCCCACGCGAGCAGCCACGATGTAAATTCCTCCCCCACCAAACACCGATGGCATAATACATCATATACGATTCATATCATCATGTATCAGAACCATGACTCGGGTTGTCTACTCATCAGTCATAGGTGTTGAGTCAGTTGCAACTACGAGAGTATTTGTACCAACGACGATGCAAACCCAATCCATATGCACCCTTTCGACCATGTCTGATTCCACCACATCGATGATGGAATCTTAATCATGTTTTTTAACCAACTCCATTAGGACTAAACCTCTTCCTCACAGCCTTTCACAAATTCAATCCCCCTTAATATCCTTATTCCACTCAAATGAGGATATCCTTGAGGCCATTATGGAGCTCGATTATCCGTGGGATTAAATGCATCACAGCTCGTTTTTTCTTCCTGAAAAAATGTTTACCCTAACAAGACAGGAAACCAAGAGATTTATGCGATCGAATCAAAATATTTCCTTCCATCATGGAAATTTGATTGCTTCAAATATCCCATTCTGACACCTAATGCGTTTGAATAAGGGAACATGTCAAACGTTTTTCCTACCATCAAGGTGAATATCTCTTGAAATCCTAAAAAATTTGAAGAAATCTCACTGGGGGCAGCATGTTCACTAGAAGAAATAACCTCTTACACCCATTTATTGCAAGAGTATCAATATATCTTTTCATGGGACTACTCGGAAACTCCAGGGCTTAGTCCCACTATTGTAGAGCACCATATTGACACCTGGCCTGACGTACAACCAGTACGCTAGAAACAGCGTCAACTGCACCCGCCCAAGGCAGAAGAAATTAAACGAGAAATCGATAATCTTCACAAATTTGGGTTCATCTACCCCATTACTTACACATCATGGTTTTCCAACCTGGTTCCCGTCATGAAAATACAGGGCACCATATGTGTTTGTACCAATTTTCGCGATTTGAATGTTAGGTAAACCTAACTCGAGATAGAGTCAATGTTGACTAGGGTAAATAGTAGTGGTTTTGGGGCACATGGTTTTGTGCACCCATGGTTTAGAGCCCATGGTATTGCATGTAATGGAGCCTATAAAAGGCTGGGAATACTTCATTGTAATGTAGGCCTGGAGGTGAGCGGTGAAGGCTCACTTGGCTGGATTGGCCAGGGTTTTGGCCAATGCTTAATGAAATTTCATTGGTTGGGTTTTTTCCCTAGATTTGGGTCAGATGTAAACATTCGTGTTTATGTTAATGATTTGTTGTCAAGCCTTTTTATGTTTATTCCTCTCGGTAAATTCTTTGTATTGTTGCAGAAATTTCTAACAAATGGTATCAAAGCTAGACTTGTGGTGAAGGGGTTTGCATAGAAGAAAGGTATTGATTTTGATGAAATATTTTCTCTCAGTTGTTAAGATGACTTCAATAAGAACTATTTTAAGTCTTGTAGTAGGGCTAAGATTTTTTTTTTTTATTTTTTTTTTTTTTTTTTTTTTTTTTTTTTTTTTTTTTTTTTTTTTTTTTTTTTTTCTTATCTAAAATTTGACAAGTTTATGTCTGAACAAGGTTATACTAGATGTCACTCTGATCATTGTGTTTATCTGAAAAAGAAAAATGATGGCAGCTATATTATATTGTTATTGTATGTAGATGACATGCTTGTTGCAAGGTCTAACATGCAGGAAATAAATGTGCTCAAACAAAAATTGGAAAATTCATTTGCAATGAAGGATTTGGGAGCTGCAAAACAGATCCTTGGTATGAGAATAACCAGAGATAGGAAAAATCGAAAATTAACACTGTCTCAGAATGAGTACATACAAAAGGTGTTGAAAAGATTTAATATGCACAATGCAAAACCAATTAGTACACCTTTTGCTAGCCATTTCAAACTTAGTAAGGATATGTGCCCAAAGACCCAAGAAGACATGGATTATATGTCTAAAGTTCCATATGCATCAGCAGTTGGAAGCTTAATGTATGCAATGGTCTGCACAAGGCCTGATATTGCACATGCAGTGGGATTTGTAAGCAGGTACATGAATAATCCAAGAAAAGAACATTGGATGGCAGTAAAATGGATTCTCAGATATTTGAGAGGTACCACAAATCAAGCATTATGCTTTGGTGGTTCAAACATTGCTCTACAAGGATATGTTGATGCAGATATGGCAGGTGACAGAGATAACAGGAGGAGCACTACAGGATATGTATTTACTGTAGGTGGAACAGCTATCAGTTGGGTTTCAAAAGCCAAAGTGTTGTTGCACTTTCAACAACAGAAGCCGAGTATGTTGCTGCTACAGAGGCTAGTAAAGAAATGATTTGGTTACAAAGGTTTATGGATGAATTGGGTAAGAAGCATGATATGGGCACACTATACAGTGATAGCCAAAGTGCTATTCATCTTGCAAAGAACTCAACATTTCATTCCAAGACTAAACACATACATCTCAAGTACCATTTCATACGGTCAATATTGGAAGATGGAGAGTTGAAGCTGGAAAAGATACACACTAGCCAGAATCCTGCAGATATGCTAACAAAAGTTGTAACCAGGGAGAAACTAAGAATGTGCTCAGTTTCAATTGGTCTTCAAGGATGACGATGAAGATGAGGAACAACCAGGTCCAAAGAGGAGTCATTGTCTAGCAAATGAAGCAACGGTGGAGTTGCTACAATCAGTCTCCAAGTGGGAGATTGTTGGGTGTGGAGCCTGATTATCTTGTTTACTTTGTATCACAACATTGGACCCCTGTACCTTAAAAGGGGCGGCAACACCGCCCGTAATTAATTGCTGCTATGGGGGGTCCAGGGGGGCCGGTAGCACTTTTCGGAGCCCCCCCCTAGCGGGGGCTTTCGAGGGCAGCGCCCCCAAAGCTAAAAATAGATGTAAAATTGCCTTGTAAAAGTATAGTAATTGATGCCATAGTAATGCCCATAGAAGAGAACCTATAAGTTACTAGTTTAGGGTTTTTTTTTTCCCTAGAAGGCAACTCCTTTGTATGAGGGTATTGTATTGCGGCCGTGTATTACATGTGTATTCTAAGCGGGAAACAAGATAGGGAGACTGTGAGAGAACAAGAGGATTACATAAAGGGACTGGGTTGTAGGTTTTGTCTCTTCATTTTGCTGGATAATAGAAAGGAAGGACTAGCTGTTCGGGGTGGACGTAGCCCAAACTGGGTGAACCACGTATATCTGTGTCTCTCTAGTTTTATGTGTTTTGTGTGCTTGTATTTTCCGCATATTTTTATGTGTTGCATTGCTCAGTAATATATAATTTTCTAACATTGAACAAAGCTTGTCCAAAAGAAAATTAACCTACCCCATTCATCGACCAAGTCATCAATGCTTGTGCAGGACATGAGGACCTCTCCTTTATGGATGCTTTCTCTGTGTATAATCAAATCAAAATACGTCACACTGACCAATAAAATACTGCGTTCACTACCCCCTAGGGCACATCCGCATACTAGGTAATGCCATTTGGCCTAAAGAACGATGGAGCCACCTTCTAGAGGGCAATGAATTATATATTTCATGACTTGGAACGCCTCATCCTCTCCTAATTGGACGACCTCACCTAATCATCTCGAGGATTTGTGATTGGTATTCCAACAATGCCGGCAATACAACCTACGCTTGAACCCCCTCAAGTGTGTCTTCTGCGTCACAACAAGATGACTTCTAGGTTTTATTGTGTCCCAACAAGGAATTACAGTGGACCCCCTTAAGGTCCAAGATATCAAAGAGGTACCTCCACCTCGAACACTCAAGCAACTACAAAGCTTGCAGGGAAATGCCAATTTTCTGAGAAGCTTTGTCCCAGACTACGTTGCTTGCGCTCAAGGATTCCTACGTCTCCTTCGTCAGGACATCCCATTCAAATGGGACAATCAAGCCCAATAATCATTTGACGCGCTGAAAGACACATTATCTTTAGCACCATTGATCAATCCCCCAGACTACAACAAGGACTACATCCTGTATCTATCAACATCTGAAACCACTTTGGCGAGAGTAATGATCCAAGAAGGCCTGAATAGGAAGGAGCACATAATCTATTATGTTAGAAAAACCTTATCATGCCCCGAATTAAGATATGAGCGTAAGGAAAAGACTGCCCTAGCATTAATTCACGCAATCCAAAAAAAATTCCACTACATTATCTTAAGGACTACAACAATCATCGTAGATATTAACCCCATCAAATACCTGCTCATGAGGCGTTGTTTAATGAACCATAATTACACCCGCTGGATAGTCATTCTGCAAGAATCTGACTTACAGTTTCGCTCCCCCAAGAGCAAGAAGGCTTTAATCTTAGCCGAGTTCATCACGGACCTCCCAAGTCAGACCAAAGGATCATTGGTCAATGATTTGCTACCAGACGAACATCTCTTCATATTAATGAATTAAGACCCTTGGTACGGAGATATTCTCCATTTTTTACGAACCCAAAATTTCAGACCCCAGCTCACCTGTGACAACAGTCAGCACATCCGCCATTAGGCCCCTCAATACCTACTCATGGGAGACGTCTTATACCGATGGGGCATCGACACCATCTTAAGTCGATGCCTCACCCATAACCAAGTTGAGAAAGCCATTAATGACTGCCACAGTGGAGTTTGCGGTGGCCACCTCTCTGGAATGGCCACCACCCAAAAAGTCCTCTAGAAAGCATATTTTTGGCCCACGTTATTTCACAATTACATTTCAGTAGTCAAGAGGTGTGAGCGATGTCAACACTTCACTCACAAGGCAAGAGCCCCTCCCATACCGCTACACCCCGTCATCGTCGTTGGTCCCTTCTGCAAATGGGGGATTGACTTCATGACTTGCAACCCAGCATCATTGGGCAATCACAATTTACATTATTTTGGTCGTCGACTACTTCACCCAGTGGGCGGAAACCATGCCCACATACGACAACACCACAGAAACTGTTGCACGATTTTTTTTTAACCATGTAATTTCTGGTTCGGTGTACCAAAAGAGTCAGTCTCTAACCATCGAAAACGCTTCGAAAACAAAATTTTCTAGGAGCTATCTCACCACCTTGGATTCAATCATGAATCACCATACTACCCCCAATCCAACGGATAGGCAGAAGCTGTAAACAAAGTACTTAAAACAATGTTACAGCGCATGGTGAATAACCACAAAAAAAACTAGCATCACATGATTTTCTCCGCCCTATGGGAATACCGCATGGCCAAGAGGGCTCAGCCCTAGAGTTAACGTGCACATACCAAAACTTTATTTTTGATCACATATTTGTCACAAAAAGTGCTCTAGTGTCACAAATGGATATTCAACCCAACCATTACTTTGAATTTGTTGATGGAGCATCGCGATGGTATCAAAATTTAGCAGCAGTCGCCTGAGTCATCAACCACCCTGACCGATCACCATTCTTCACCAATGGATTATGCATCGGATTAGCGACAAAAAATGTTGTGAAACCAGCTACAAAAAGAGAAGAAAAGAGATATCAATGCCTTAGAAATAAGCCACTTCGAGGGGGCAACCTCCAATACATTACATGAATGAACAATTCTTGGATGATTCAAATTACAAAACCTCCTTTCTATATATAGGAGTCCATAAATACAATGTAATCCTAGCCGACCTAACAATAATTATTTAAGGGCACAATAATAACAAAATGGGGGTTACAAGGGTACAATAATAACAATAAGGGGGTTACACTAACAACAATAAGGGACTATACTAGTAATATAGGGACCTAACATGCCCCTCTCCTTCAAAAAAAGTGTTGTCCTCAACGCTTGAGTAGCTCTGGGTGCTTTCGTATAAAATTCTCATCCTCCCATGTAGAATCTTCAGTGGGTAAGTTCTTCCACTTGATGAGATACTCTGAAATTGATCGATTCCGTAGTTGTCGAGTTCTTGTTTCCGTGACCGCTTCCGGTTCCAATATGATTTTTCCTTCCTCATCAAGTTCTGGAAATATTGTTTGAACTGAATATTTTCACCTATAACCTTCTTTAAGCATGAAACATGGAAAACTGGATGTACTCGCGAAGAAGCAGGAAGCTCCAATTTGTATGCCATAGTACCACTCTTTTGCAACACCTTGTAAGGACCATAGTACTTTGGCGATAATTTATTATCCTTCTTTGCTTGCTTGAGGGACATTTGTTTGTATGGTTGTAGCCGTAAAAACACCCAATCTCCTACATCAAAACTTCTCTCGCTACGATGTTGATCTGCCTGTTGTTTCATTCGATTTTGTGCCAAATTCAGGTTATCCTTTAAGAGTTGGAGAACTTCTTGCTGATGCTCGATGTGATCTTCCACTGCTGGAACCTTCAAATTTTCTCTTAAATATGATGTGATGGATGGTGGATGATATCCATAAAGTGCCATAAATGGGGTCATTTTTGCTGCAGTATGGAAGGAAGTGTTATACCACCATTTAGCTAGAGGTAACCACTTGACCCATTGTGTTTGTTTATCAGATACAAAACAACGAAGATATCCTTCCAAACATTTATTTACTATCTCAGTTTGACCATCGGATTGAGTATGATAAGATGAGCTATGAGCTAATTGAGTACCCAAACAAGAAAATAACTCCATCCAAAAATTTCCAGTAAAAATGGGATCTCTGTCGCTCACAATAACCCTTGGGCTTCCATGTAGCTTTTGAATTCTGTCCATAAATGTAGTAGCAATTGTACTTGCTTTAGATGGATGAGATAATGCACAAAAGTGTGCATACTTGGTAAGTCTATCAACTACCACCATGATGACACTCTTTCCTTCGGACTTAGGTAAACCTGTGATAAAATCCATTGAAATCTCCTCCCGACGTTGACTTGGAATGGATAAAGGTTGTAGAAGTCCTGGGGTCTTAATTGTTTCCACTTTATTCTGCTGGCAAACCAAACATTCCGCCACAAACTTTCGAATATCAGATTGAAGGCCATCCCAAAAAAATTCTTTCTTCACCCTGTGGTAAGTTTTTAAAAATCCTGAGTGTCCTCCTAAAGGAGAAGTGTGCAATTCCAGAAGAATCTTTTGTTTTAGTTGGGAATTCTTACAAAGATATAAGCGATCTTTGTACCATAAGGAATCATTTTCCAACTAAATGTATCAGATGTACTAGGATCTTGCTGCAACTTTTGAATGAGTATCCATACATCTTTGTCCTTCTTCCATTCATCTCTTGCTTCAGTTATCCAATCTCGTTGGATAATAGAAATGGCACAAAGCAATGCTTCCACCTCTTCATTCTTTCTTGAGAGTGCATCTGCAACAACATTAAGCTTTCCTTTTTTGTAGATTATTTCAAAGTCATAAACCAACATCTTTGTGACCCATTTTTGCTGCTCTTCTGAAGATAGTCTTTGTTCCAAAAAGTGTTTAATACTATCATGATCATTTTTTACCTTGAAGTGTCTTCCCATTAGGTAAGTTCTCCATTTCTTTAGTGCATGCAGTATTGCTAACATTTCCTTCTCATAAATAGGTTTCTGTAAATACTTTCCTTTGATTGGACGACTTTCAAAAGCAACGGGTCTTCCTTCCTGCATTAAAACCGCACCAATTCCATTTCCTGAGGCATCACATTCCACAATAAAGGTTTTTGTGAAGTCTGGCGTAGCTAAGACCGGTGCTAGGCATATTGCCTCTTTAAGATGTTCAAAGGCCTTAGTTGCTTCAGGAGTCCATGAAAATGCATCTTTCTTCAATAATGTTGTTAGAGGTGCCGCTATTCTCCCATAATTCTTAACAAACTTGCGATAATACCCTGTTAACCCGAGAAATCCTCGCAACTGCTTTATGGTTGTGGGGACTTTCCATTTCTTAATGGCTTTAATTTTGTTAGGGTCTACCTTAACACCCTCGTGAGATACAATATGACCCAAATATTCCACCTCTTGTACTCCAAAGAAACATTTGGATGTTTTTGCATATAATTGTTTCTCCCGCAATAGTTTGAGCACCCTGTCAACATGTTCAACATGATCCTTCCAAGACCTGCTGTAGATTAGTATATCATCAAAAAATACTAGCACAAATTTTCTAAGGAAGGGTTTGAAATGGAATTCATCAACCCTTGAAATGTAGAAGGTGCATTGGTAAGGCCAAAAGGCATGACCAAAAATTCATAATGACCCTCATGAGTTCGAAATGCTGTTTTTGGAATATCTTCAGTCTTCATTCTAATTTGATGATATCCTGAACGAAGATCCAACTTGGTAAAATAAATTGTTCCATGTAATTCATCCAATAATTCATCAATCACAGGAATGGGAAATTTATCTTTAATGGTGAGCTTATTGAGCTCCCTATAATCCCGACACATGCGCCATGATCCATCCTTCTTGTGTACCAATACTACAGGAGCAGAGAAAGAACTTTGACTAGGTTGAATTATACCCGCCTCTAACATTTCTGCAATCATACGTTCAATTTCGCTCTTTTGGACATAAGGATATCTATAAGGCCTGATGTTTGGAGGAACACTTCCCGGAATCAAATGAATAGCATGATCATGATCACGAATAGGTGGGAGTCCTTTTGGATTTTCAAAAACCTTGGAATGATTGTCCAAGACTTTTTGGAGATCTGCAGAAATAGATGATTTTGATGTTGGAACTTCTAGTGAGCATAATTGTGCAATTATGCCTCGTTATTCTTTATTTAGAAGCTTTTTCATGACATTAGAGCTTATTATCTTTCCTGGATTCCCTACAATACCCCTAATTCGACTTCCTTTCCTTCTGAAAAAAAATTCAATAAAAGTTCTTGAAAATTAAAAGCTACCGTCTCCAAAGATTGTAACCATTGTACTCCTAGTACAACATCAGCACCTCCCATAGGAATGGAAAGAATTGGACTATTCAATACATATTCCCCCATGGTTAGCTTGATATTATGGCATTTTCCAGAGCAATTTATAGTTCCTCCATTTGCAACCATCACTTGACATTCTGGTGCCGGGTATAGGAAACAATTCAATTCCTTGGCTACCTTACAATGAATAAAATTATGGGTACTACCCGAATCAATCAACACTATTACCTTTTTCTTCTTGATATGTCCTTTTATCTTGAGAGTTTGAGGAGTGGTAATTCCTGCCAATGCATTACATGATATGGTCGAACTCATTTCTTCCTCTTCTTGGGTTGGTTCCTGGTGTATATCCTCTTCTTGTTCATTTTCTTCTTCCTCTTCACAATCTATGTAAAATAATTTCTTCTCAGCACACTTATGACCTTTAGTGTATTTTCTATCACAACTGTAGCAAAGCCCTTTTGCTCTTTTTCTTCCAATTGTTGTGGTGTCAACCTTGTAGGTTGTGGAAATCTAGGAGTAGCAACACTTCCCTCTTTATAGAAGTGAGTGGTAGGCTTCCTTGTCGCCATAATTTTACATTCAATTTTCTTGCCAACCTGAATGCCTTCTCCAATGAATCAGGTTCCAAAACGCGAACTTCATGTTGGATGTTATCCTTTAAAGTACCTATGAAGAGATCAATCCCGTGTTCCTCTGGAATATTAGTTACCCTTATATTCAATTTTTGGAAGTCCTCAATGTGCTCCCCCACTAAACCCTTTTGTTTGAGATTTATCAATTGGCTAAAGAAGGTGTTGCTCTTTGTATCCTCATAATGTTCTATCATTTCCTCTATAAAAATTGACCAAGTGACAATTTTTTTATGGGAGCAAAGCTATCGATACCATACAAATGCATTTTGTTCTAAATGTAAAGTTGCAATGCGTATCTTTTGTGTGTTTTGCACATTATGGAGATCAAAATATTGCTCCATCTGTAGTATCCATGTTACAGGATCCTTTCCATCAAACTTCCTCATATCCATTTTTGGAATATGGTGGTTCTTCCCGTCAACATTAGATTTTATGAAATCACGATTAACATTTATTTTGTTCTCATCATGAGTTTCCTCTACTATCTTTTCACCATTAGGAAACATTTCTTGTATCAACTTTGTCAAACCTTCCATGTCTACTTTTAGATCATTCTTCATGTTTTCCATTTTCTCTTCCATGTCATCCATCTTAGATTCCATGCTAGCTTACATGCCATCTATCTTAGATTCCATGACATCTATCTTAGATTCCATGCCATTCTTCAAACCATCCATATTAGATTCCACGCCTTTCTTCAAACCATCCATCTTAGTTTCCATGCCTTTCTTCAAAACTTCCATGTCATTTTTTGTTGCTCTTTGCGAGAGCGAAATTTGTTGCACTTGCTCTTGTAATTTTGATATGTCATGTTGCCATTCTTAGTCTTCATGAGTCATAGTAGAGATTTCTAAAGACTTAATGGGTGTTGAATTATTTTAGGGGCCATTTTAGAATCCAATACCGATATCTATTATACAATATGCCCTTTGAATCAATTCAAATTAATTCTTCAAACAAGACTTATGCAATTCGAAAAAAAAAATACACACCTTTTACTTGCTTTTAAGGAGCTCAATTTGAAATTGAATTTATAATTGCAAACATCCTCAATCTTAAATTCAGCCCTAAAGTAGCCCTCTCGTTTCTTTCAAATGCCATAGGTCTGATCTGATTTGGATTCTTCAAGGCAAATTTATGTCCAATCTCCCACAATGACCCAATTTTGGACTGGTTTAGTAGAGCGAACTTGTACGAATTGCCATGTGTCACTGTTTCCTCCTTTGGCTCTTAAATTGATAGAATGAAAACTACAGTCTGTGTACTTGCAGCCACTTTTTACAGATTCCAATCTGATGCTCAGAGAGAGAGAGCTATGAAGATTTTCCCACGATCACCTCTTTGCGATGAAATTCAGAAGCCTCAAAAAGCCCTAACTTCCATAGATCATATCTCTGAAAATATTGCGAAACAATATCTAAAATTTTGCGACGATGTTCCTTAGGATTGCGGCTTCGCACTCTAAAAAGTTTAGCTTCTGAACCTTCGTAGAAAAAAAGTTATTACGAAAATACCACGATGACCTGTTTAAGTTAAATTCAGGAGCCTACAAAATGACCTAACTTGCATAGATCATATCTCCATAAATATTGCGAACCAAGCTCTAAAATTTTGTGACGATGTTCCTCAAGATTTTGGCTTCGTACTCTAAAAATTTCAGATTCTGAAGCTTCGTAGAAAAACAGTTATAGCGAAAATTCCACGATGACCTGTTTGGAGCAGCGAAACCCTAGAATCTCAAAGCTCTGATACCAAATGTTGTGAAACCAGCTCCAAAAAAGAGAAGAAAAGAGATATCAATGCCTTAGAAATAAGCCACTTAGAGGGGGCAACCTGCCACATTACATAAATGAAATTCTTGGATGATTCAAATTATAAACCCCCTTTCTATATATAGAGCCCATGGGGCCACAATGTAATCCTAGCCGACCTAACAATAATAATTTAAGGGCACAATAATAACAATATAGGGGTTACAAGGGTACAATAATAACAATAAGGGGGTTACACTAACAACAATAAGGGACTATACTTGTAATATAGGGTATAGGGACCTAACAAAAAATCAGGGAGAATATGACGTCGTTAATGGGCTCATGTGTGACACCTTCAATCAAGGCATTCGCAACTTGCATATCTACCTTAATTCCCAGTTAGTGGTTTCATAGTTAAACTAAGACCTTGAGGTACGGGATTCACATCTATTTAGAAAATATTTGCGTGCAAAAATATTAAGTTTTCAATTTGATCACATTACATTCATACATGTTCCAAGAAATCAAAACCAGACAACAGATCGCATAGCTAACCACATCTTAAAATGGAATGCATCTTGGATAAACCGTGATACATAAAAACAAAAAACATAAAAAACATATATCCATCAGCAATACACATCATCCATGGAAACATATAAACAACGGACACACAATATAGAGCCGTAAAAAATACATCTCTCATATATATATACCAAAAAATGTATGTCTGAGTACAAATGATGAGTCATGTATCTGACCCACAGGTCAGCCAAAAATACATATACACATGTCAAAAATAATGGAAGCATCCTCATAACGGGTTCTTTCACTGTGTACAAAAAAACTCTATAGTTGTGCCCCTCTAGGTTGGGCACCTGGACCCACGGCTGCTCATGGTGCCAGTACTGGGGCAGCTATCAAAACTGAAGCCGCCACGCGGCGCAGAGTCAGTCGATAGCCCCTCTCTCAGGCCATCAATGTATCTAACAATATGTCATCTAAAACATCAACAAAAATACGGGAAGGCATACCATGGGTCAATCCATCCACTCGACCCCATGCATCTGACAAATCATTGGCTTGAACCTCTAAGGAAACCAGCTGCTCTACCATATCTGCCATGCGGGCCTCAGCGCGAGAGATCACTACAGCACACTCAGTAGGAGCTAAACTTCTACCCTCTCCATATGGGTTAGCCCCATCATCGGGAACTCCACCCTGGGGCTTCACTAGACCTCCTCCCTGCCCCCCGGCTGGGGCAGAGCTCCTCAAACCCTCCAGTTCGAATGGTGTCCTACCAACCAAGTTGTAGGGCGCTCAACCTCACTAACATATGTAGGAGTAACAAAACTATGGAAGTGCCATCATAATACACATATAAATCATAAATACTCAAGAAACGTAGAGTAAAACACAAAGTTCATACATGCTGGTCCCCAATCATATCCAGTAGGAAGACCCATATCTGGGTCTCCTCAGAAATCCATCCCAGCATATGGATAAGGGAGGAACATCTGAGGGTTGGCCTTAAACCAAGCCCAGGTGGTTGCGTTCTAGTAACACCCCACCTCACCTCCCCTGCCGCGAGGCATCACTAGAGCCCATATCCTCATGCAAGGGTCCCGATGACCCTCCACAAGCACAGCCACCATGGGCCCAAGCAACACCACTCTCTCGTACATAATGCTACAGAGGATTATAGCATAGGTGAATAGATTAGATCCATCACGAACCTTCGCAAAATGAGCCACCATATCGTCATAGCAATGACAGAAAAAATCAAAGAAGTGCCTGACCCTTAATCAGCGCAAGACACCTATCTGCGGCCTCGATGCCCTGTGCGGCGACGACAACCCCGCTAGTCGCACAATCATCGCCAGAGCACATCGCTCAGCCAAATCAGTCACTAAGGCTATCAAAATTCACCCCTCCATGAGGGCCGCCCCGCCACAATGGATATCTATGAATCACCGAAGATCGACCCTCCCAGGGGGAAGCGGATATGGGAGTGCGTCACCCTGAGGTAGTAGTTCTGTCACAAAATATATATCCATCTCCGAATGAATAGCCAAGTCACAACCTCGCAGCACCATCACTTTGTGTCGCCTATTCTAGCAGCAGACCAGGTAACGTAGTAACCGATCCTATGATCGCAGGAGGTCATTCTCAAGAAAATTTAGAATACCCCATTGCGCCAACTGCTGACGAGAATTTGTAATCTTGTGCCACAGGCATCCAGTCATTCCAGTCTCTCTCCCTCCACAACATCCTACCACCAAACAGACACACATCATTACATCAAAACACCAAAAAATTGAAAATTTTCCCAAATTTTTTCCAAAACTAACCTTGGCCTTTCAGCGCGCATGTTTCTCAAATAGACGCGCTAGATGCGCACTTGTATTTCAGACAAGAGTCGAGGCCACGCTCAGAAATCATTGACAAATGAGGAATTTGTGCGCAAATCCTCAGCTTTGCACTGAGATTATGCGCATGTACCTTGATCGTCCACGTGGTCAAGGAAAAAAAATTGCTAGGGTTCCGTAAAAATCTAGTTTGTATGGACACCTACCCAGTCACACTAAAAAAATTAAATGCAGATTGTTATGAGGCCTACCTGACTCTAGTAGCACAAATCCCGAGTGCATAGGTTGACCGCAACTGCAAGAAAATCTCAGCAACAGCCTCTGACCTCTCAAACTATCAAACACTCAAATGTCACAGATGAGTTGAAATGAGCCATATCAGCCTATATGTCACGCTTTTCAAATTGTTTGAAGGACCATAATGAGAGCTCAGAGGACCCAGTTGCAGAACCGAAAGCATTACAGTGATCAACACCTCATAATGCCAAAATGAGGCTCCACACAATCACACCTCTGAAAAAATATTTTTCCATTTCTGACAGGTATGCCCTCTCTTATCCTCTATTCATTCAGCACATGTTTTCAATAATATTTGAATGAGAAAGATGCTTTCACTTGGGTTATTTTGTTGTAGGTGTTGTACATCACGACAAACCATCTATTGCCCCATGCACCGAAGGTTCTAGAGCAGGTATCATTATACCCTTAGCATGATCTAGTCTCAGAGAAACTCTGCATATCTTGACATCATTTCTCCACAAAAAATCAACCATAGGTTCCAAACACCTGACCATGTTTATCATCTCCCCACCTTGCACATGATAAACATCCTTGTTGGTCGGTAGAGCCTCCCCTCCATGGAATCCGTCACTCAAAGTAGAACATGCATCAAAATAACACAATTCCATGGCCATACCACCTTATTCCAAGAAGCACTTCATGCACTTTCATCCACTATGCATCAAGTCAAGTATTATCATATCGAAATAAAATCCCTTTCCCGGACTACCATTTTTTGCAAGCAGATTGAATACGCACCACCGCGTCTCGCATTTGGCCTACCATACCTCCATTAACATAGCCCATCTGCGATATTTTTCATTCGCTTCATCATCCCCACATAAAGACCAACCAATGCGGCCCCCACCTTCAGCAAAAACACCTTCCTCACATCATCAATGAGTGAGCATTTTCATGTTTTTAGGGCACCCTTCTCTGTGTTTTGTACAATCCAATCCCATTTTTTCATTCTTTTGGAAAGTATACAAAGATCTCAAATGGAGAATATTCCCCCACTCATCCATCCATTTTTCTCCCATAGCTATAGTCCCTAGTCACCCTTGGTCGGAGCATCACACGTTCCATGAAAAGGCATGATGACATTCATAACCAAAATATAACCACCCTGGATGTCCTACCGACTCCGGGAATTTCCTCATCAGAGATAGTTATGACTGCCACCAAACTGCTTTTTTCATGATCCGACCTTGTGCAACTGAACTCCCATCATCAGTGTTCAGTCATCCCTCGCTATCATGACTATGTTAAAACTATCAAATCAGAGACACTGGTCCCTGGCATCAGTAGTTCTCTCGTTCGGTTGAGGATTCCTTTTTGTCAACTTCAACACCCATTCTCCAAAAAGGAAGCAGTACCTTGGATGGCTCCTCACCACAATAGGGGCATCCTTATGTGGCACTATGGGAACCATCATTTCCCATAGATGTCATCAATCATCCTGACATTCGACTACAACGCAAGATTTCATGTCAAGATGGTATCGTACTTTACAACCATTGCACTTTGCCAAGATTCGTCGAAGACCCGTTCCATTATAAGCATCTCTTTTAGCAATGCTTACACGGGAAGGTCCCAGTCATACATCCATGTGTACAATGAGCATTTATATGCCATACCAATATTACGCATGTGGGCACCACATTCAACCTATTATCAAAGAAAAAACGCCCATGAGGGTGTCAAAAATCATCGTCATCAACCAAATCAGCAAATCACTACCATATCAGTGACACACACAACACCTTTATCTGTCAGATATATTTGTTTAGCTAGCCAAAGCATTACGAGCACGGGACATGCCCACCTTGTAGAAAAAATATATTTATTGTATCATACTATTTCTTGCAGGTTTTCGACAGAACATAGTCACTCTTTCACTCACTTTTAAGGGGTTTCCAACCTTGCGTTATATGCAGTTATCTCTCTCTTGACACAGGTTACACAGAACATAAACTATAATGTATTTCAGCTATACAGTTCTTCCTAGACCTCACACATTAGGGGGCAAATGTTATCACTGGAAAATCGAACAAGGAAAAATGACATTATGAAATGTCAAGTAGAAGGATTTTTAGGGCTAAGAAACATTAGAGAATCTGAAAAATTTAAAAATATCTAAGGTCAAGAGGAAAAATGTCAAATTTCAAACTAAAGACACAAGAAAAACGTGCTTTGCGTACATTTTTCTTCGATAAGCATGCTGGTCTGTGTGACTTTCCCTCAAAGAGTCATGTGGTCCTGCGAGTGGCAGAAGTCACCATCTGGGACCACTTGACACATTTCAGGAGAATATCCTGCACTTGAGGCCACCCAAGGAAAGCCGCCTAAAGCCACCTTGGGACCTCAAGTGAGCACACAAAGGAATTAACCCCCTCTCTTGGGTCACCATCCACAAGTGTACCAAGAGATGGAAGAAGGATTTAAATTTTCCTATAAATTTCCACCATGAGAAGAAAAAAATTAGAACACATTGTTATGCTAGCCAAATTTCCCATGAGAAAACTAGTAGTGTGTAATCTGGAGTAGCAATAGAGTTATAGGATTCGGTTTCTGTCCACCCAAAAACTTCTATCCCTTAGGAGAAGATAGAGGCCTTGCAACATTAGCTAAAGGGTAAAAACATCCTTGCACTGGGTCCTAGAACTCCATAGTTCTAAGGATCCTTTCGCAAGTGTGTAACGTTCTATCTTTCTTTTTACTAATAGCAGTCAATAAGAGGGGATTTTATTCCATCGTTTGTATTATTGTCTCATTTGATTCACTAGAGCTTGTGTTTTTATTTTAATTTAGTTGTGTTTATTCTTCTTATATGCAGCATACTACATTCTATAATTTAGTTTGTTTTATATATATTAGCATGTTTTCACTAACCTACTAACCACATTTTTTTCCTGTGACCGTAGCTTGAAGGTTGCAACCATTCCTACCAAGCACTGGTGGTTTGGTACACTTGTGCACCAAAACCACCACTACAATACTGAAGCACTGATTTCATTGTTTCCCAATGCTCTTTACCTTTATTTTCCATGTATCTACTGATAACACCAATTTCATGTGAAATATCTAGCCTTATACTAATGATCACATACATTAAACATCCTACTACATTATCATATGGTACAAGAGACATATACTCTTTTTCTTCATCATTACTAGGACACAAACTCGAAGAAATATTGAAATGGGAAGCTAAAGGGATTTGAACAGGTTTCATATTATTCATACTGAATCTCATAAGTATTTTCTCCACATAATTCTGTTTTTATAACCACAGCTTACCAGTTTTCCTATATTTGTGTATCTCCATGCAGAACTGAGCCTTTAATCTGTTGATATCAACCCTTATTTTTCTTGCTACAAGCATATCATCAACATATAACACCAAAATAATGAATATCCCATTTTCCAATTTTTTATAGTAAACACAGTGGTCATACTCACTTCTGGTCAAATTGTGCCTCATTATGAAGGAATCAAACTTCTTGTATCATTTCCTGGGAGACTTCTTAAGGCCATACAATTACTTCTTGAGTTTGAAAACAAAAATCTTGTTGTGATTTTGAACAAACCCTTTTATACCCCATATATATACAAGGCTATATATATATATATATATCCTCATCCAAATATTGATGTAAGAATGTTGTTTTAACATATAGTTTCTCTAACTCAAGATCAGGTAATGCAGCTAATGCTAACACAACTCTAATTGAAACAAGCTTAACAACTAGTGAAAAAATCTCATGGAAATAAACAGCTTCCTTTTGAGAGTATCCTTTTGTAACCAGTCTTGCTTTGTAATTCTAAAATGTATCATCATCTCCTTTCTTCAGTTTGTAAACCCACTTACAACTGACAAGCTTCATGTTCTTAGGAAGCTCCACCAGATCCCATGTCTTATTTCTTTGTAAGGCATCCATTTCATCTTTCATTTTTAATTTCCATTTATCACTATCAAATACTTCCATTGCTTCTTTATAACAATTGGGTTCTCCATAATTACCAATTAAAGCAACATATGTAGCAAAATCATCATACCTTTTAGGAGAAGATCAGATCCATGTAGACCTTCGTACAATTTGTTGTGGGATTTCCTTAGTTTCCTGAGAATTTTTGTTTATCCTCATCTTCTTCTGTAGGAGTTTATTCATGAACATATTCATGATACTCCTCCCTTCAAGATGATTCAGTTTCCAATTGAACACGTTGAATCTATGGTACTTGTGCATGTTTCATTTCACGATCTACATATGATTTTATGAGTGATCACTCATCAAATATGACATCTCTGTTAATGATGATTTTGTGGGTAGTAGGATCCCACAATCTATATCCCTTAACTCCATCACCATATCCAAAAAATATTAGTCTTTTTTTATTTGGGATCTAATTTAGAATGCTTATTCTTTGGAATAATAACACAAACATCACAACCAAAAAATTTTAAGATTTAAATAATCACAAGGTTGACCATTCCATACCTTTCCTAGAATCTTACAATTAATTGCAATTGATGGTGACCGATTTACCAGATAACACGTTGTAAGAACTTTTTCTACCCACAATTCCTGTTGCAACTTGGCATCACTGATCATACTCCTTTCATCCTCTAGAATATTCTTATTCATTATTTTAGCAACACCATTCTATTTAGGAGTATAAACCATCATTTTGTGTCTTTCGATCCCAACTTCCTTGCAATAATTTTCAAATTCCTTTTAAGTAAACTCGGTTCCATTGTCAATTCTCAAACATTTAATTGAAATGTCAGTGCTCTTTTCAACCAAATCTCTATACTGCCTAAAAGCATCAAATACGTCAATTTCTATTTTCATTAAATAGATCCACACCTTTCTAGAGTAATCATCTATAAATGTTACAAAATATGAAGATCCTCCAAAAGAGACTTTAGGAGATGGTCCCCAAAGATCTAAATGGATGTAATAAAGGATACCTTTACTAACATGTTTTCTTGTTTTAATTTTTTATCTAGACTTCTTTCCATAAATACAATGGTCACAAAAATTCAAATTTAGATATTTCAAGCTTGAAATTAAATTACGATCACCCAATAACTTTAGCGCTTTCTCACTCATATGACCCAAGCGCTAATGCCATAAACTAGTATATTCTCTTGCACCTTCAAATACTACTATTGCATGATTTTTTTTGTCCTTCCTTCAAGCTTATAAATGTTCCCAAACCTTTTAGCCTTCATGACTACCAAGATGCCTTTCATCACCTTCATAACTCCCCCTTGAACTATACATTTATAACCAACAAAATCTAACACTTCCAAAGATATTAGGTTCTTTCTAAGCTCAGGCACATGTCTCACCTTTGTTAATTTTATAACAATACCATCATACATTCTATTTCTGATACTAGCAATCCCAACAGTTTTTCATGAAACATCATTACCCATGAAAACCACACCATCATCAATAGATTGATATGAAGAGAACCAATTCCTATGAAGACATATGATTGGAAGCACAATAATCTAGAAACCAATTATGATGATGTTGAGAAACAATAGAAGTGGACAATACCTCATCAACAATACCTACACTTGTTTCAACTGTATTAACTTCCTTTGTAGAGTCATTTTTAGCAGCTTGTTCCTATTTTTTCTAGAAATAATTTTTAATATTCCCTCATTTGTTATAGTACCAACACTTCAACTTACTCTTCTTGCCTCTTGACTTCAATATTGATGTGTCTCTCAAGTTATGATATTTTTCTTTTGATCAACCTGCTTCCACCATTGCTTCTGATGTTGAGGTTTCAAGTCTAGATTTCCATCGAGTTTCCTCACATAATAAATCTCCCACAATAGCATCATATTCAATGGTATCGGTAGAAAAAAAACTAATAGATGTTACAAAATGATCCCAATACCTAGGTAGAGAACACAATAGTATAATTTCTTTGTCTTCTCCTTCAATATGTACATCTATACTAGAAAACTAACATAAAAGAGTATTGAAAGAATTAAAATGATCCAATATCTTTGTACCTTCCTTTATCTGCAAATTGTATAACTTCCACTTCAAGTAGCTTTTATTGGTCAAAGACTTTGCCGTATAAAGGCTTTCTAACTTGGTCCACAAGCCTATATTTTTTTTCTCTCCAACGATGTTAAACAACACATCATCTACCAAGCACAGACGAATAGCACTAAGGGATATTTCATCGATGTCCTCCTAGTCATCATCATCATGTCCATGATTTCTTTGTCCTTCTGAGAAACATCTTTTACACTCCTTGTTTCACGAGCATATCTCACATCTTAACCTTCCATAGCTCAAAGTTATTACTCCCATTGAACTTTTTGACTTCAAACTTCGCAATCTACATCTTCGCCATTAACACAAACTTTTCCTAAAAGCTCTAAGACCACTTGTTGAGTTGATTAGTGAAAGCATAACCTACAAATAAATTAAAATTTCAGAAAACAATGGCAAATAAACAAGATAGAAAAATAATCAAACACAAAGATTGACACAATGTTTTACGTGGTAAAACCGTCCTTTTGATGGAAACATCCATGGGGAAATGATAATCGATATTCTTATTATTCAAGGGATATTTACAACAACCAACTCACAGGAATACATTGTCCAACAATTCACCCCACTCTCCATTAGTTTTATGTTTTCTTATTGCCTCTATAGACTTACATGGAGAAATAGCAACCTGTGAGATTTTTTCGAAATCCATCCACAACTTTTAAAGTAGTTACATAAGAAATTTTTTACATAAAACAAAAAAGTTCCTTTTCTATGTTTTTTTCAAAAACTTAAATTAGGAAAAACAAACCAAACCAAAGGAACCAATTTTAGCTATTATCCCAAGAATAAAGGGAAATTGTTGGCAACTTCTAACAATTATACTATATTTTATCAATTTAATATTAATTTAATACATATAATGTTTTTAGTTTTTTATTTTTTAATTATGAAATATTTTACATTTTATATTTATATAAATTTTATTAATTTAATACATAGATTTTTTTTTGGGTATTTATATTTGTTTCTCAATATAGGGTATTCTAATATGAGTAGCACTTCAAATAGTCACTCACATAATAAGATTAAAGATGTTTTTTTATGTGTTTAAAACCATCTAAGAAGGAAATATTGCATGATATTAATTATCATGACCACTTCAATCAATATATTAATGCAAAGGAAAAAATTGCACATAAAATTTTTCCACAATCAATTTGTAGAAAATTACCACCCATACTCTTTAAATAGAGATCATAAACCAATCAATTTTTTTGCTATGGATCAATACTCTTTAATATCTAGGAGAGAATAAGATGTCATATCATTTTGTGTTTAGATCATACCAGGGCTATAGTAATACATAATTACTAATGCATAACGAGAAAACACACTAAATAAATAAACTTTTATATAAATAAATTACGAGTTAGGTGAAAACAACAATGGGAGATTAATAAGATCACCATTATATTATTTGGGACTTAGACTTGACCTCATCTGAGGCAGTCTTCAACATTCTGTTGTCAACAAAATGGACTAAAAAATTGATATCCTTTCCTGAAGGGAATTTTTTTCTGAAGAAAACGTTATATTCATTTACAAGCTCATATGTCAAACATATTAGAAATTGTGAGAGAGCAGGAACGCACAACATTCACACACAAATAATTATTTCTCTATATTCAATCACACTAGTACATTACAATATTTATAGTGCTGCTGAGATCCAACTAATTCCATTCTTGGAGGGAGTAGTTGAGAGAATCTCTCAACATCCTCCAACACACCAAACCAATCCCTAAATTGTAGTATGCATCATAAATGAGGCATTATCTCAACACCCCCCCTTAATGCCTACATTACAGAAATGGAGAACACACTAAATTAATACAAACATTTGTCTTCCCTGGTCTTCATTAACATTTGTACCCACTCTGAGATATCATAGAAAACGCTCTTTTCTCCACCATTTTTGAGCTACCATTCAACCCATTTAAAATACATTTGTTTCTGACCAGCAATAATGAACTTTGCAAGATCAACAGTATTGACAACTCGGCTCGTCGGGGCTTCCGCGATAAGAGCTGACAAGTGATGAACCATCCTATGGACCAATCACCATCTGTCAGATATTTCGCTTTCGGCTATCCATCAGTGGCTAGGCAAATGGTTTGAATACTGAATGTGTTCAAGAGCTAATCTAACAACTTGACCTGCTTCACACAAATGGATCTCACACTGTAACCTGTAACTGATGCTCCTTGGCCCGTAGCACAACAAGATCAACATATAACAAATTCACACAATCAAATTAGCCAATTGTTCTCTCGTCCCTGTAGAACGTCAAGAACGACTAATTTAAATAATGCTAATTTGTTCAATAATTGGTTCTTTAATACACAAATCTCATAACAATAAATATAAGCTTAAATTTTACACAATAAACCCTAAGATCAGTCATAGCTATCTTTGAACACGCAATTAAGAAATAATAATAGCTCCATTGTCCCTTGGCTAAAAAACTATACGCAACCAGGTGCACATCAAGTCGATATAGAGCAGCTTGATCCATTCCTATCCGATCCACCTTGTCCAGTCCAATTACAGTTCCAATGGCACATCTTGCAACCCAATTTTCTGTGTAACGCGCTTGCTTACAGTGAATTTTCAAGGCCGAATATATGTAGTAGATTAACCCCACCCCTCCAAACATGCCAAAGCCATCCACATGCATCCACATTTTCGATCAATAAGGCAATTGTCTATCATCTGCATTTTTTATACAACCATCTCCACTCACTCTTTTATAAATGCATTTACCGTAGCCTCGTCTTCTAAAAAAAAAATTAGCGAACCACGGTGAAACAGACACATGAATAATTTATTTAATTCATTACTTCTGGATAGATATGTTGTTGTTGCTACATCTCAAACTGTTCACGTTTTGAAGGAAGATCATCCCTCGGCGACCGTTGCACTGGCATCCTCCTTCAGTTCTGTCACTTGTTTTGTTAACTCCCTTTTTGTTCCATCATTAACAACTTAACAACCTTTTCCACGTTGTCTCTGGTAATGAGTCAAACAACCTTTTCCATGTCGTCTCTGGTTACGAGCCAATTCTGATGGACTCTCTTGGGATTTTACATTTCCCAGTCTGCAAGCGCAAGGGCATACTTATAAGACTGCAAATTCATCGATATTCGGTCAATTCATAGAGCCTTGGATTACATTGCCACCGCACGAAGTGCCTGTCTGTGGTAGTAATTCTGTTGCCTGTACCAACATTATCCTCGCTCTTGCAATAAAACTCTTAATGCAAATGTTGGACACATGACTAAGTCCTCAAATGCCGCGGCTCAGATCTTTAAAAAAACTCATTAAACAGAAATACAACGCATCTCGACCACGCCTTTGCAGCTAACGAATCATAATCACACAAAATAAATAAATAAAATAACCAACACAGAAAAAATTGCTCTCACATTTGCAGTTCCGCATATGGGAAGCAACCTTTCAACGCCGTAACGAATCAACACAGCAGCGATTCTCTTCTATACATACACACATAAATTCAAACAATAATCTACACATGAATCCTATTCCTATAGAATCAATTCTCACAGTTTCCTCTTCATCTTCCTGAGCACTCCCGTGAGGGATTAAGCTCATCTTGGCTCTGATACCATATTAGAAATTGTGAGAGAGCAGAAACGCACAGGAATAACACACAATAATAATTTCTATATTCAATCACACTAATACATTACAATATTTATAGTGCTGAGATCCAACTAATTCCATTCTTGGAGGGAGAAGTTGAGAGAATCTCTCAACATCCCCCAACACACCAAACCACCCCAACCGTAGTATGCATCATAAATGAGGCATTATCTCAACAAAACATTACATCCTCATCTGAATAGATCAGAAAATCTCAATCCAATTTGCCATGGTAATTAAAAGACAACTTCTAAGAAAGTTTTCATAGTGAAATTCACTAATGTAATAGTTTATGAGATGGCCTAAAACAAGTTCGGCTCACAATTTTTTAAGAAATTTAGGTTGTACTTCCCTATAATTGTAAGGATGTTTGTAAAAACCATAAGCCACTTATCCATGTATTTGTATATGAATTTTTAGTAGTGCACCAGTCCATATATACATGTTTTCTTTTCATAAGAGGTTGTAACCATTTTAAAGTTCAATAAACAAGATTATGAGTTCACATTTGAAATTTGTAAATCTCTCACATAGTTTATATCTAACATAGTCCTATAGTATTCAAACATCGTGACCCTTTATTAAGAAATATCAAATAATTGCAATGAGGTGTCGGCCATGAAAGATATAAGAATGTAAATCAATATAGGAAGGGAAAAGTGTGATGCCTCTTCATGTTTCTAAAAATGACAACTAGATTTCTTAATAAAATAATTTAATCCTCAAATTTGGTGTTTACATTTATATTTTGTGGTTAGGCATTAAGGTTGGATAATGGCAAGTTTAAGTTTTACTAATGTGTAATATTTAAGGAAATAAAATTTATATGTTATATTTGTTTAAAACTTTTACTTTTATATTTATATTTATATTTATTTGAAAATTAAAAAAAAATAAAAGAAACAATATGATAAATAACCCTACCTCAAATGAATGGCAAAAGCACCACCACATGCACGAATTGTTTTCCTCAAAGCATACCACCTTCAACTTGAACCATGAAATGAAGTTTAGAATGTATATAAAAACCACTTTGAAATGAAAATTATAATATATAAGTTGAGAACATATATATAGAAGTCGTGAGTGTACTGCACAAAATAATTTCTATACGCCTAAGAATATGCGTGCATTTATTTATATATTATTATTATTATTATTATTATTATTATTCAAAATAAAGTGCATAAAATCTTTTAAAAAAATTGAACTATTTTATAAAAAATGTTACTAAATAAAATATATAAAATATGTTACTAACTATAATTAATATTTTATTTGATTAATACAAATCATCAAAAATTTTACATTTTAAAATTCAATTAAATTTTTTTAATTTTTTTGGCATTCATATAGATCCTTTTAAATTATAATTTAACAATACAATTAACAATTTAATTGAAAATTTAAAAAATATATATCTATTGCTCCTAATATATTCTGATGTTGTATTGTAATACAATGTAAAATAATAGAATGTTTTATAAATATTTTGACTAGTCTAAATAAAATAAAAAAATTATAATTATCAATAAAATATTTTGAATAAAATAAAATAAAATAAAAAAATAAATATATATATATATATATATATATATATATATATATATATATATATATATATATAATTATAATTATTAATAAAAATGCGATTGGGTCAAATTATATAAAAATAAAATATAAAATTAATAACTATAATTATAATTAATAATTAAATTTGCCTATCTTAATTCTTGATTTATCAAAAATATCAAATCTTTTAGATACAAAAATATTTTAAAATAAAATATATTTAATCTTCAATAAATTTAGAATTAAAATGTATTTAATATCTACATGAAAACATGCACCAAATTACAATTTTCTAACTATTAATATTAACTTAATATAAAACCTTAACTCACTTATTTGAAAATTTTAAATAATACACACCTACGATAATAGCAAATTGAAAAATCTACAAATCCATAAAACTCATTTATAAGACTATGGTTTACTTATAGCTAATCAAATTATACTAAAATGTTATAAACAATATTTAAAAAATAATAAAATATTTTATTGTATTATAAAATAAAAATAATATTAATATATAGATATTTTTATATTTAAATTTTGTAAAATAAACAATAAATTATTTGTGAGAAATAAAAATTATTTCGAATCTAAACTTCGTGATCCATCATATAAGTTAGTATAAATTCTTCGCAAGTATCACATGCATTTGATTATATATATATATATATATATATATATATATATATATATATATATATATATATATATATATATATATATATATATTTTTTATATATTTTTTGAAATTAATTTTTTTTTTTTTTTAACTTAGTGTTTGATTATTTGATAGGTAGTTTGTTATAATTAAATTATATGAATAATAATTAATTATAATTTTTAATTAATAATAATAATTGATTAATATATAATTTAATCAAATAAATGAGTAAGGAAAATATACATATATACACTGCGATTTGTTAAATTAATTAATTAATTGGTTAATTAGTTGTATAAATAGCAATTGCACCACATGTTGCAAAGGAAACGTCGTAAGGTTGTGGTATAAGAAAGAATATCATATAAGAAAGAAAAGGTAGTAGGAACTTTCTTGGCTCCAACTAATCCTCCAGAACAACGGGTGGAGAATTATGTTTACTAGACCTCAAATCAAAATATCCATATTGAGTAATTGATGTGGAACAAATTCTTTGTTATTAATTGCATGTAAGATGTGTTTTTTCATAATGGATGAGACATTTTGGCCAAAGTACTCAAGACCTCTATATGACGAAATATGCATGTTTATTTTTATTTTTTGCATGAAGGATTCACTTGGTTTTTATGACCAAGTTGGGAATACTCCACCCTTCCACGAAATTATTTTCTTCTATCACATTCACAATGTTGAATACTCTGACTTTGCTCTATAGCTAGAATTATTTAATGGAATAAAAACTTATCACTATGACATGTTGTACTTCATAAGAGACTACTAAAAATCTTAAGTATGGAACATAGAGCATAAAGTTATCTTAATCGTCAATGTTATGGATAAGAGACTTTTGGGCCCTTTTAAACACTTGGGGATGATTAATTAATCTCAGTTCACATAGTTTATATTAATAAATTATTTACAATCATATTTCCATAATTCCTCTTTGAACGACCAATATTCCACTTTTTTGGAACTTTTCACCTCAGTCAGAATAAAAAACATCATGAAGACCCAAAAGTAAGAAGAAAAATCAGCTCATAATCACGGAATCTAGTCACTTCTTTAAGGGTCATAATTCAATACTTTAGTGCCTTTTAAAGATCATTTATTTTCCCATCAAATAAAAAGAAACAATCAAATTTTGTAGTGACAAGAATGGGAACAAATTTTAAACGTAATAACTCCCTTCCCTAGTGATAATACATTTTTGTTTTGAAATGAAATTATTTTTCCGATCTTTTAAATAATAGATTCCTCCCCAAGTGACCCTTTAGAGATACTTTTTTTTCAACTGATTGCAATAGGTAAGTGCCTTTTGTCTAGTATTTTATGAGTCATGGAATTTAAGGGCATAGGTAAATAGACTACTAGACAAAAAAGAACAGAGTGACAATCTCTTCTTATTTTCTCATGTGGGTCCTCTTCAATTGATGAGGTAGTAGGAACTTTAGTGTCTTTTTTCTAGTATTTTATGAGTCATGGAATTTAAGGGCATAGGTAAAGAGACTACTAGACAAAAAAGAACGAAGTGACAATCTCTTCTTATTTTCTCATGTGGGCCTTCTTCAATTGATGAGGTAGTAGGAACTTTCTCCTCCAGAATAAGCGGTGGAGAATTATGTTGAGTGAACTACTACTCATGTAACTTTGAATCCTCCTTACAATTGGAATGTTTCTCTTCCCATAACTCTATCTCGTGTTATAATTATAGCTCTCTTGTTTATGAATAAATTATCTCTATATCACTATTGTCTGTCTCTTTCTGAGCGCTTGCTTGAACCAGTGAGATAATATAGCAAATCTAGATTCCAAAATCCTTGAGTAACCCATTTTTTGAATCATCTTTTTTTTTTTTAATTCTGCTATTTGGTTCTTCATAGCCTTTCTTGAATCACTGAGATAATGTAGCTCATCTGGATTCCAAAATCCTTGAGTAAACCATTTTCTGAAGAGTCCTCTTCTGTTTTTAATTCTGCTATTTGGTCCTCCATAGCCTTGTCAATGTCGTTTCCTTCTAAAGAATTATACATTCTTGATAAGTATCCATTGTCCTGCTTTTCTTCTTCCATATACTTCAAATCTAAATGAATGGAACATGAGATAAGCTTCATTACATTTTCCAAATTCCAAGTTTTTCATTGCACTTCTCATGTGTATCAAGGAAAATGGATTCCATAGATTCGACGTTATGCCTTTTTAGGGCTTGTTGTAAGGTTGGAAGCTTCTCTTCACCATGTCTCCTTTCTTCTCTATCCTTGACTTTGATACAAACAATTGTTACCGATCCCTTTAAAGGTAAATTTAGTGTTATTTAAGAAATGAGAATTATGAGCATTCATCATTATTGCTCAATATAAAACATGTCCTCTGAAATAATTTGGAAATTTAAAAAAGATCACATTTTAAAAAAAATCATTAATATATTAAGAAATAATACTCATGAATAATAAAACAGTTATAACATAAATAATATATAAGAAAAAAACCATGTATTTTTGGAATAATAAAATAGTTGTAAGAAAATAATACAGAACAAGAAAAACTATGTATATTTGGATGTATGAAAATTTAGATACATTTTATAAAGTAAAATTTTAAAAGAATAATGGTTATAAAAATTTAAAAATAATTTTATTAAATAATTAATTTAGATCTAGAGTTAAGATCGATTTAGGTCATCTCAGTTTCCCCTATAAAGAAACTACATTCCACATGAATACCATGGGTCAATACCATGGACTGTATTTATAATTTATCATTTTATGAATTTTACCAAAAAAAAATTATTCATTAAACTAATTTATGTTAAGTCTACTTTTATTAAGTTATTATTTTAAATTTTGTTAAAAAAATTGAGACCCTTTAAAAGTAAATTTAGTGTTATTTAAGAAATGAGAATTATGAACATTCATCATTATTGCTCAAGATAAATCATGTCCTGTGAAATAATTTGGAAATTTAAAAAAGATCACATAGTTTAAAAAAATTCTATTATTAATTTAGTTTTTTATATATTAAGAAATAATACTCATGAATTATAAAACAGTTGTAACATAAATAATATATAACAAAAAAAAACCATGTATTTTTGGAATAATAAAATAGTAGTAAGAAAAATAATACATAACAAGAAAAACTATGTATATTTGGATGTATGAAAATTTAGATACATTTTATTAAGTAAAATTTTAAAATAATAATGGTTATAAACATTTAAATATAATTTTATTAAATAATTAGTTTAGATCCAGAGTTAAATTGATTTAGACCATCCTAGTTCCCCCTATAAAGAAACTACATTCCAAATGAATACCATAGGTCAAAACCATGGGCTGTATTTATAGTTTATCATCTTATGTATTTTACAATTTTTTTTTATTCATTAAACTAATTTATGTTAAATCTAGTTTTATTAAGTTATTAATTTAAATTTTATTAAAAAATTGAGGTTAAAATCTAATAAATTTTTAATAACAACATTTTAACTTAAAAGTCACCAAAACCTAAATTCAATCTAACTTATTAAAAGGAAAAAAACTAACATTATAAAAAACATATATAAAAATATTTACATGATCTATGGCCTAAAACATTTCAATTGTCTAGCATTTGATCGAATGGCTCAAACATGGACACATGGCAGCTAGGGAAGTTGTTTTCAATTGTTTTCAAATTGTGACGCCTGTGTAAAAAGTTCTTTTTTTTAAAAAATCTTGTTTTTCCATCCCATATAAATAAATACCAATAAAAATAGGTCTAGCGAGAAAACAAATTGATATTATAGAAAGCTAATGTTTTTCTTGAATTAAGAATATTCTATAAAATTACACTTAGAAAAATTGATTCAATATTTTGAAATTAGAAATTAAAATTGAATGGTTTGGAATTAGTTTCAAAAGACTTAGATTTAATTTATCTTTGTTTTTAGGAATTAGTTAGGCTTAAACTTTCCATATAAACAAATTAATATTATAGAAATCTAATGTTTTTCTTGAATTTAGAATATTCTATAAAATTACACTTAAAAAATAAAATTCAATATTTTGAAATTAGAAATTACAATTGAATAGTTTGGAATTAGTTTATCTTTGTTTTTAGGAATTAGTTAGGCTTAAACTTTCCATATAAACAAATTAATATTATAGAAATCTAATGTTTTTCTTGAATTTAGAATATTCTATAAAATTACACTTAAAAAATAAAATTCAATATTTTGAAATTAGAAATTACAATTGAATAGTTTGGAATTAGTTTCAAAAGACTTAGATTTAATTTATCTTTGTTTTTAGGAATTAGTTAGGCCTAAACTTTCTATATATTGTAATTGATTTCTTATTAAATTTAGTTATATGTTTTTGTAGTTTAATTGTTTTTCAATCTGTGTTCTGGATTTGACATCAAAGATATAGCTGAAACAAAGTTATGTAACTTGTGTTTGTGAGCATAAGCTATATCTGATGTGCTAAAAACTTCTGTTATAATGAATTTTATCTACATACATAACATTTTAACAGATAGAATGCATTCTCAATGGCCAAGGGAGAGGAAACAGCAGTAAAAGGGGCAGCTGGAGGGATTAAATGCGAAATATCTAATGCAAGAAGCTTTTCAATGAATGAAACCAAATCTTGACCTTCACCCGTGAAACCCCTTGCACACGCAGGTAGTGTAACATAATCTTCAGAAAGAGCTACGAAGCCTTGCCGAATCCACAGATTACTTCCCATTAGTTTAGCCCACTTACTGACTGATGCAGGGACTAGTAGATTCTTTACAACATCTCGTTTTTACGACATTCCCAGGTCATCCACGATAGGAACCTTAGATATAGATCAAACAAATCTCCCAAAATTAATGTTTCATTACATGAAAAATGGAAAAAAGGTGCGGCATTTACAACAAGCTTCATTGTTGAAGCTATCAATCTCGAGGCTGTTTGGAGAAGATCGAAATGAGAGAGTGCAGCAGTTGCAGGATACTCTTTGACCATGAGCAACTTCTCTATTTTTATTATAACCAAATCTCATGCTTTGTGAGTAGATCGGGCATGAAATAGTATTGAGCATCATTTCATCTTCTCTATTAATTTAAATGACACCGGCATGTCTGTTGTCGAAGAAAAATATATTCTTGTGCCCAATTCATCATTGGACATCTTGAAGTTGTGTCCAGCGGAAGACATTTAAACAAAAACGAAGGGTATTTACCTGATGACCTTTGCACAAAATTTTGTCTTCCATTTTTCCGCGATAAAACAAGAAGTTTCACATATAAATTTTAGGAAGACCTCTAGAAAACTTAGGGTGAAGTTATTAAAGCCATACCATTCTCATCGACACATATTCCCTTTTAAGACAGAGGAAAGCATGAAAAAATTCATCCTTGTCGAGCAAGGATGTACTATCTTAACATCACTAGCCAAGAAAAAAATCAGGCCGCTTTGTTGACCTTCTTGTCTTTCTCTCTCTAAATGCTCACAGAAGGTGACGTATTCTGGGAGTCTCTATTGGCCTGCCCAGGAAATCTCTCTTGACAAAGTTGGTATCACAAAAAACTATTTCTCCATTCTTAGCGGACTTGAATATCATCTCTCTTTGTACCGGTTCTTGATGAGGACTATCAGTGGAAGATATTCTGCGTAATCACGACTTAGTTGAGTGCAATTTTCATTGACTAATGAACTAAACGTGAACAGAAATCTAACGGAATACCAACCAAATATTCCCTGGTTCATTGTGTTGTAATAATGGTTCTCTTGAAGAAGCAGTGATGCAGAAGTATATGTTAATGAGAAGCGGAACACCATTCTCTATTGATATCTTGAGGGTTGGTTTGTAACTGCTTTAGTAAGAGCGTTTATCACAGAAGCGAGTGTAATCGCATTTTTCCCCATCTTTTCTCTTCTCCCTTTTTTACTCACTTTTTCACATTAAGCATTGCCTCACATGTAATAGCCAATTTGCATAGACGTTTGTGTGTGGACAAATATCTTAAAGTCAAACAATTCATCTTAAATCTTGCAATTTGAAATTAAATGCTCATGACAGTTAGTTGATTTTATTAAGCATAACGTTCGCGTGGACCTCCCAAACAAGAAAGCTTCCAGTCATGGACCTCACTCATCATTGGTGGAATACTAGACGGTTCTATACACCATATGCCCCCATACATAAAGGAAGAACCATAAGCATGCTTGGGAATCTTGCCATCACAAAATTCTTCAAGCTTCAATCTTGGGCTGCTTTGCTCCATTCTGGGTTCTGTATCAATGTCCAAGGGCAGTCTGCTGGGACTTCATGAATCTTATCTTGTCCATTGCTAAAAATGTAAGGCTGGCATGTCACACAAAAGACACTCTTAAACCCAATGCACATGTAAGAGAGTCCGCTTACCCATATTATTGATCTTATAAAGTATCATTCTTAAGAAAGCTAGGAGAATGAGTCGGCTACCTATCATTGTAGATAAATAATAAATAGTGATTAATCCCCTAATTTGTATCTACAGGAGGCTTGGTAAAATTCACTTATAATTCAATACTTTGAATTTAACTTTTGGGCTGTGAATTCATACTTTTATAAAGTGTCTAGCCTGAAAAGTCCAGTCATTCTTTTTGTTGACGTCCTAATGCATATAGAATCGATATTACGTTTCAAATCAATCTCGTTGTTCAGTGACAGTGGCAGTCGCCCAAAGCCAACATCAGCAGTAATACTGAGCAGGATGGATGGGGCATTCTAACTTCATGGATGATGAAGAGTAGGCGGGGATGATGAACAGCTGGAAAATTAGCAGCACATTATAACCTCAGCGTGACCGTGAGTCGAATCAATGGCCAATTATGATTTGTCGTCTAACACAGAATGAATGTTACAACTTATGACGACAAGGCATTCAGCAAATTTGTTTTCAAATAAATACGCCTTACGGTGTAAATATATTAAGAATTTACAATAAATGTAAAATAATAATAGAAATAAATTAATTAAATTAAATAAATAGTGGAATATTAGCGATGTCAAGTCAAACTAACAGTTTCCCTGCGACTGGTTGAATATTCTACATCTATTTATGCTTAATGTTTGGATCGATCTCACATAGTCATTGATGAACCACCTTTGGTTTGATTCAAGCATGTGAACCCGCGTTGTAAATTACATGCTGATTATTACCGAAGAATTTATACTAATAAATAAAAATTATTTTAAAATATATTTTGTTAAATTGAAGAAAAAATTTTCATTTTGACTTGTGCCTTAGTGAATGGAGACACACAATTCTCTATGGTGATTTGTAGTACTTAGTAGGGTGACATGGTCAATCACTCGGTTAAATTAATCAGTGGGTTGTAGGGTAGAGTTATGCACGAGTTGATTGCTAAAATCTAATAATCTAGTATTTTTAGTGTGTTAGTTAAACTTGTATTCAGAATTGGAAGAAATATAGGATCTTTAGAATAACACACAAAACAAAATATCATGATATTACATATATCATCAAACAAATACAACCCATGATGTTTCATTCTTCTTGCAGAATCAGCAGCTCACAAATGAATAGGGAGGTTGAGATCATCTCTCAACATCCTACAAATATGCAACTAATTCTAATGATGGAGAATTATCCTCAATACTCCCCATCTGAATTCCACATACATAAAAATAAAAAATTATCTTCGTCTCTTGGTCTTCATCGGCAACTCTACACATTCTACAGTCTTGGATTTTTGTTCTTTCTTTCTTCACATCTTGAACTTACCTTTCAACCCATTAAAGCACACACAGCGACCATCATTACTGATTTGTAAGATTAAAGATTCTTGACACCAGAAGAGTCTGGAAACGAACTACCCTATTGAAATATTTCCATACGCTGAAATAACCCCAAAGAATAAATTTAACGATCATATAGGAGAATATTCTAGGTGAGAATGAAATCAAACAATCGATCCCACAAAGTGACCTTTACACAAAGTCTCATTATATAACTTTTAGCCGTGCTCTTGAAGCCGAAGCACAACAAGACCCATCGGCATATAACAAATTTGCACAATCAAATTAGCCAATTGTTCTCTCGACACTTAGAAGAATAATAGAAGCATTGTTTAAATGATGCTAAATTGCTCGATAGTGGTTATACTACACAAATCTCACAAAAAATGTCACATAATATATATTTAACAAATCAGAGGCAACTTGAATTTTATCACATAGGTATATGGGCATGTCGGTGTATTCACCTTCACTCCAACGATTTGATTCTCCAACGATCGCAGCACAAGGTAGATCCGAGAGATAAGCAAAAGAATTGAGACCAGCATGATCTTGAAGGGTTTGCAACCTCAGAGAAATGCAAATGTCCATGAGGCCTTAGCTATGGAAATATTATTAAATCCTGCAGTAATATTATGAGTGGCCATCACCACTTACTGTTGTGCTTCAAATTTTCCCAAAATATCTAGCCAAACAAAATCCACTACGATCAGATTAGAATAACGTGGCATGTATGGGTGTCACATAGTTAATGGCAGAATCAGAGGATGAGGCACTAACAACCTAATTAATTCAAATAAAATTCCCCATGAGCCTCTAATGAACCTGGAACTTATCATTGGAGCTTTCCTTTAGCTTTATTAGATGAATTCTCTGATAAACTCACTTACCATGGAGCATTTTTGTAATTCAAGTCCATTTGGTGATTGTAGCATTCATACATAGTGTATTGTTTTGATGCCTAGACTTGACTGTGCAATCTCTGACGAGGCTTGCATCCAAAATTAAGAATGTTGGAGAATCTATCTCTGCGTGACACAAAAAATTGAACCTAAATCTTCTCTCTCTTTTGATGATCAACCCTGTTTGAGGAAGGTTCAGTCATTAGTTGTCTCAGAAGCTAATGTGCTTCTTGAAACTATGGTGAACTTGTGGCAACATGTGTGAAAGTGCAGTGGTACTGAAAAATGAAAGCAAGAATTACAAGATGATCAGAAAGCGATGAGCATTGACTCGGCAGTAATGGGAGAAATAAAATAAAAACAGAGACACACAACAAATACTTTATTCTGACTCTCACATATTTATGGGTACTCCCATGAGAGTTAAGCAAACTCACGATACCATATTATAAATTGAAGAGAGCATGGATGCCCCATAAAAGAATAACACTTTTTAAACAAAATATGTTATTCTATATATATCAAACAAGCCCCATCACAGTGTTATAGATAACATTGAGGTCAACTACTTATAAATATGAATAGGGAGGTGAGATATTCTCTCAGCATCTACTTTCCACAAATCTGTGACTAATTCTAATATGAGTATGGAAAATTATCTTCAATACTTATTTAGTTGAGCTCTAGTATATAATAGAGTAAGTAGTCTTTTTGTGAGTAGTACTAATTATTTTAACACTAGTCATCTCTCAGTTAATAATCAAGATTTTTAATAACTATGAGTCTGTGAATTAAATTACAATACAGTTGGTTGTAATTATCAATTATATTACTTGATTAACATCTTTTGTATTAAGCAAGTAATCAATTCATTAGGATTTGTGCAATTAAATAAAGAATTCATTTTTTTTAGAATAATTTACCTCAAAGTTGTGAAATAAGGAAAGTGAGGCTTGTTTTTGCTAGTGTTTTTCAGTACGGGGCTAAGTAGAATCAAAATTGCGGTGCAGGAGTGTAGCTCCAGGGATTGAAATAGTCATTGTATTATCTGAATCCATGTGCAAGTGCAAAAATTAGCTCCAAAGTTAAACGATCTTCAAACTAGATCCATATTCTCATGTGATTTAATACAAAGCAGGATGAGGGGTTTGCAGAGTTGGGTTCCCTAGTAAAAATATTGTGTTCATTTTTATTATAATAAATATAATTATTATGTGTTCATTACTATGTTTTTCAACCACGAAAATTATAATTACAAAGTTTTATTGTCTATTGTTTTGATCTGAAGAAATTTGTGTCTATTGTTTTTAGTCACGAAAAAAAATTTGTGTCTATTGTTTTTGATGCGAAAATTTATTGTCTATTGGTGCAAATCTTTGAAAAATTTGTGCCCTATTACTTCAGTCTAGTGTATTACTTGACTCAAATTTCAAGTTATTCATATTCCAAACTCACTCAATTCTATTCACCAATATAAACCTAGATCCATTTTAATTTTGAAGATCTGAAATCATTTCCTCTAATTCATGATTTTTATTTGTTATTATATTAAATAATTCTATTCTATGACATTGTAAAGATCATTTACAATTTTGAGAGATAAATCTCTTTTCACTCTAAAGAGGAGGCATCAACGTTAGTCATTTTAATTTGAGGCAATTAAATCCTTTTCACTCTAAAGAAGACATCAATGTTGTCCATTTTAATTTGAAACTTTAGATACTTCTCAAAAAGTTTTAAATTCAAGAGAATGAAGTCCTCTCTTCTCTAATAGTTAAATTAATATGAATCTAAATTGTTTAATTGTGTTATAATACCCTTTAATCTTAGTCCAACTGCTTTGAGTAAAATCAATTTCTCATTTTAGTAAAAAAATACATTTTAAAAAAATTTGATATCTCTCTACCTTATCATCTAAAATTAAACTAAATCTAAATCTAAAATATTTTATTTATTATCATTTTAAATCAAAATATAAAAAAACACACTACATTAAAATCTCTTACAATAATTCTAATTTATAAAATATTATATTTAAACTATATATTACCATAGACTCAATCTAATTCTGCAAAAGAAAAAAACACAAAAACACTCCTAATTCTTGAATGCATTTAATGAAGAGATCCAAAGTGAGTAGGTGTTTTGACGATACGAGCAGCGTCGGTGAATGTTGAGAATCTATTTTTAAATTCAAATAGAAAATGAATGGACTGGCAAAATTTATAGCCATAATACACATCAAAAATCAAACCATTGCTACCTTTGTTTTGGAAATGGAGATGTGATTAAGTTGTTCAATCACAAAAGGTGGAATACAATGTACAATGAAGCATCAATTAAATCGTTCAATTCTAAGAACTATACTGAAAGGTGTGAATTTGAAACAAAGTCTATAATCGTGACTTAGGCTTTTTATGAGCTTTTTTAGAGTGTAATTTCTCTAAAAATCTGGTAGAAATTTATGAAAAGTTTGATTGCTAACTTTGCACAATCGAAGTGCCTTAGAAGTTTTCGAGGGTGCTGAATCAAAAAACCAATTTAAATAACAAAAACCAAGAAATTTTACCTCAAATTTTTCACTGATTCAGTATCTGAAACTCCAAAAAGTACTAAAGACAACTCCGATTTGAAACTCTCCATTAAGTCTTTTGCTTGAAATCCAAGCTGCTAACTGTTACTGGAGCTCTCTGAAGCGGTCACGTAATTGGACAGGATTACAACAATATGGTTGGCAGCGCTCCATTTCTGACAAGGCCCATGTGCTGCTGCAATCGTACCGCATTAATAATACAACTGTCTATAGTGCCCATTCACAACCTATATTCCATCTCTCATACATTCATCGGATCGATGGGTAAATTGCTACGGGTACTCCGCCTGCAGAAATAAGGTTATGGAAAACAGACTCAGAAACGGATCGGGTCGCGAATTGGTAATTGCAAGACTGTGGCGATGGCAGGGTTAATCGTGAGGCTGATACACCCCTCAATAAGCCGTTGTCGTGAAAGAGCACACCGCCATTCTTCAACTGACGTATAGACGCATGTTGAGAGCGTCGGCCACGATCCGAATCTTGAACGACCATTGCATTTTTGATCCTCTAAATCCTTCACAAGGTGGAGAGGTTCGCAGAAATTAGGTGTTGCTCTCTTCGAAGACTTTGTCTGAATTGCTTCGTCGGAACAATAACGGTGACGGAGATGGAGATGTAGTCCTTTCTGTTGCAGAAATTACTGAGCAGAGGCAATGGAATGCGTGTGCAGCGTTCTCGACGTTCTTGGAAGTACGTCTGTATGATATCCCGGAGAGTATTCCTCATCATATTGATTGGGACAGGAGGTAATTTCTCTCAACTGACATGACTACTAACTGCTTGTGAAATCTGCAAGATTCAGACGGAGAGACCCTGTCTGCTCTTGCCAGTCATTGAATTGTATTATTTATGATGATTCCATTTAATTGGAGGGTGGGGGGACGGTTGATTAACATGGACGTGGATAGTTATTGTGAATCGTAGATCTGTTTCTTTGCTTGTGAATTGAGATCGGGTTTGTACAACTTCTGGTGAAATCTACCACCGCAGCTTTTAATTTTTACCGTCTTTGAAGATAGTAAAAAAATGTTGCAAAAACAAGACCATCTTGAGTTTGTGTTGGTCATATATCTTTGCTGTATAGCTTTGTTTGCACTTTCTCAAGTACCGTAGCTTTTAATTTTTACTGTCTTTGATGTGTATAAAATATTACAATAAAAAACAAGTGACCATCTTTGGCAATATATATCTTTATTGCACTGTTTAAACTTTCTTAGGGAACAATCAAACCATATACTTTTTGAAATTTGGGGGTGGATTACCTTTTACCTAATGAGACAGTTAAGTTGAAACCTATGAAAAAGAAAAATGCATATAAAGTCATTTTGTAAGTTAAAAAAGCATTTTGGATTTTTACTAAGTGTTGATCGGAAATAATTTTGGTACTAAAATCAACGACTTTTTATCTGGACTAATTAACATGATGGGGTGAAAATCTTAATTTTCTTAATATAATCAATAATTAAAGATATCAGAGGTTAGTTACCACGCGTTTTATTTTCTCATCATATATAAACGCTATCGATAATATAGTTTCTTTTCTGTTTTTGAAGTTCGGACTTACGTGAGTCCTCATCATAACTAAATCTTTTGACAATAAACTCGTGATAAAATAAATATATAAATAATTTACAAAAGAATTGAAAATCTTGTCTGAAATAACTCTCCCATGTGAATGCCACATACTTAAAGATCACTGCATTTTTTTATTTTTAACAGAAGAACCTAACAGATTTGCAGTGTCTTTCAATTTTGATTTGGTCTCTCATGAACAAATTTTCTTTTACTATATATTTAACGGAAAAAATAATGGGGATAATGGGGTTTAGGTTTGTGGTTAGAATTTTTTGAGTGTGGTTGAATTTAAATGTAATCAATGACCACACAAATCACCATAATACTTTATTAACAAGTTTCTTTTTTTCAAATTAAGCTATCAAATTTAACATAATATTAAGTATGTGATATATAAGTGAGAAAATGAAAAATTATAGTATATAAAAATAAAAAGTACATTTAAAATAAAAATAATATTAATATATTATAAATAGTTTAAAAAAAATGATTAGTATTTGTAGGAATATTATTATATTAATATTATAAAATTTTCTTACATGTGATTTTATATTATATGTATTTTATAGATGATAGAAGCCAAAATTCCTAATAAAAATAATTCAGTATTTATGGAGTGTGAAATCCTTCATAATATATTAAGTAATAATATTAAATTTACAAACAAATTTTTAAATTTTATTAATTAATTTTTCAAAATTTATATTAAAAAAGTATAAATAAATCTAATTCAAGGTAAAGACTAACAAACTATTAAAATTTGTAGACAGGAGAGTTGACTTACTAATTTAATATTAATAAGAAGAAATTGATTAATGGTTTCATGGTTTCAATATTTATAACAATGAACTTTAAAAAGTCTAGAGACACAACAATAGTTTGAATGACAGTTTTTTATAATCTCACGAATTTCAAATTGTACATGAGTTTTAAGACTACAGCTTTTTCATGGTGTCGATATTATATAATGAAGTTTTTACATTAAAAGAACAAAAAAGAAGATTGAAAGAAAGGAAAAACACAGAAAACAACATCAACATCATAGCATCAATATTACCTTCAAATCTTACAAACAAAATTATATATTCCATAGCAGCACTAATTTTAAGTGAAAATTACTTTCCACAATAATTCTAGGAAATACACAATGCAAAACACTATTTCAATAAGAGGATAATTTACTATTCAAAAATAATAAATTAGTGCATAAATTTCAACCAAAGTGTTTAACCTATCTTGAATTTTTGAAAATGGGATCGTCTCCCGATTACATCAAGGCAACATGAATCATGTTAGGAGTTATAGCCATAAAGTTGAAAACAACGCCAAATTTCAATCCTCTCTCTAAATGCTAGCGACCCTCGAAATCAAGAAAAAAGTAATTGAAATGTAGGACCAAAACCGACTTTTGAGAGAAACTAAAATCATTAAAGATTGAAAAGCAGTGAAATCAAAACAAGAAAAAAAATAAATAGTATCAAACTCAATTCAATCCTCCTACATTTATAATGTGTAATCTTATGCTTACTTCAAAAGAAACCATTCAATCGATAGCAGAAAAAGACTATAAATGAGAATCATATATTTTTGTCTGAAATCTTGAGGCCACAAAGATAATGAAAACATACGAGACTAAAGCACCATTTAATAGTTTCTAAACAAATCTTTTCTTTGGTTAAAAAATAACCTATTTTTTTATATATATATGTCATTAAATTGATGATATTAACTAAAAAACTTACAAGTTTTAATGGTAAATTATGATTTATTGAATATATATATATATATATATATATATATATATATATATATATATATATATATATATATATATATATATATATATTTTTATAATTTTTCAACAAAAATAGTCAACTAACTATATTATATAGGCATAACATTTGAATCACAAAAAATATCTTGACACCATTAGTTGGAAATATCCTATCCCCTTCATATATAAACTAAACTAGAAAATATCTTAATGTGGGTAACCAAAGACCAAGATAAAGTATAAAAACTAAAATTATAAGAAGATCCATACAATTAAAGATCAACCCCTGAAGCCAATGCAAACATCCACAAACACAAAATACCACCACTAACATTTACAAAACAAGTTGCACAACCATGCCATAGGTATATGTGTGGTCGAATGCATGGGGACAAACACATATTTGTAATGGGTGTTGACCTAATAGGATAGGAAAATGTGGAATGACACCAAGTATGTATATAGAAATCAATATAGCTAATATTATTAATATATGAACTTATTATTCGGTTATATGGATGTATAAGGTTGTTGGAGAAGGACTTTCTAATATATAAGTATTGGTTATCTTTGTAACTCAACTATATTATCACTTTGTGAATTGGAGTCTATACTCATAATTCTGATTTTTGTTATTAATTTATTTAGGACTGGTTCATAATATTTAGTTTCAAAGAATATCACATTTTTCTATTTTGAGATTCTCTACCATTTCATTAAGCAATTTTTGGAATACTAATTGCATGTAAATTTTGGTGTTAAAAATGAAGAAAGCACAAAGTATAAGAACAAGTATGTATAAATGCACATAACAATAACACTACAATTCAAGGTCACTAAAATGGAAAAAATTAATCGAATTAAACAGTGAACATCTAACATCGATAACCATAGGACAATTAATCATGAAAACATCTCTAGTACCAATATCCATTGGGAAAAATACAAAGACATGTATGTGAAGAGCCATATCACTTGACCTTAAGAAGTAAAGAGACACTTAGAGCTTCAGGGAAGAATCGGTTCACAAGAGGAGGAGTGAGGTTTCGGAGGGGCACTAAGGCTTTACGTTGATGGTGTTCAAAGGGGAGGGAAGCGGGGCTCCCTCCTATGAAGATAAGTATTAACTAAAAATAAGGGAAGGGAAGGGGGTTTAAATGATTGCAGTGGTCTACTTGAATGGCGTGTTAAAATGTCAAAGGTATGGTTGGAGTAGTGGTGGAAGGACAAAAAAGAGATGAAATAGGTATGGAAATGTATACGAGATTAACAACATTAACAAAATTCAAAAGGCTCCATAATTATGCGTGTAAGCCAAAAAATAATGGTGATCCTAAAGACATTACAAATCATGTATTGAATCTGAATATCGAGATCTTGAGGGAACACATGAGGTCATATGTCATATGCAGGATTTATGGGCCTTTGGCCATCTATGTGAGCTAGTTAAACATCATTTGGAAACCATGAGGGAGATGGGGGATTGCATCTGGGGTCAGAAGGGTTTACTGGTGGTCTTAAGCTATGGAAGATAGAGATTGAATCTTTGATGAGTCCTCTTCTTTGCATAAGCCAATTTATAGATTGACCATGTATGAATAATTTTACCATGGAAGTATACCTTTACAGTCTATTTTGAGTCTGTTGTTGACATCATGGCTAATGTATTTGATGGAGAACCTGTAGTAAATGTCTAAACATTATCATTATACCAGGATGAATGTGTGGCGTGTCAGATGTGACAAAGATGATGGAAAACGCACTAACAGAGACAAAAAATGAGGAATGATAAAGGTACATTTTTGGAAAGTATGTGTGGTTCCTATAGTAAGGGTGCATACATACATATATGATGAAGAGGCCAACGTCTCAATGATCTGACACCATGGTATTTTAGGTACAAAGGTTATTTACCATGGTATTAGCCCATATTTGGGCGACAACTAATATTTGATCTTGTCCCATCATCTTACAACATAGCCAAATTGTTACTAAGTTATTTGTATAGTAAATCTTTATAAAGATGAATTCAGGTGTTGAGTGTGTAAGTCTTCCGGGTTGTATATGAGTGATTTGAAATAGGTGCACACAGATTATGGAGAAATTTCCGGATCTAGCCATCTACACAGAAAAGATAGTACAATTAAAGCATATAGCATGTCTTTATGATTATGGCTAAAAATGATAAGTGGAGTGATAATTGATTCTCACCGCATGAATGTGTAGCCAGTAAAGCACACTTAAGTATGTGTTTTGATTGCAACGAAGGAATGATTCAATAATTTCATATCTATGCAGATTTGTCACGTTAGTGCATGCCATAAAATATTATATGGGTAATCGCATGTATAGTTTGTGAATGTTACCGAGTCTATGGGGTGTTAGAATGGTAAACACATACATATGCGGTTATGATTATAAATGTTAATGTATACATGTCTTAGTTTCTGATATGGGTTGTTGATGATATTGATGATTATATTTATGTTTATTGTTGTCTATCAATGATGTCTCTCTCATGATAATTTGTGTTTGTGAGTACTAGTGTTGAAATGGCTATGAAATGGAATGTTGATTAGTGATGATGCTCTATGATGCTCTCTATTTGGGGTTGGTACGTATATAGTGGTTTAGTACATGATTTAGTAATTCGATTCCGTGTGATTGATTTGATATTTCATAATTCTTCTTCTTTGAAACTCCCATACATACATAGGTATGATTCATATGAAATTAGCGTATTCATTAGAGCATATGTCGATCGGGGTTTCGTGTAATATTTAGTTTTAATGAAAAACCATCTTTGATATTTCTTTATGAGTGGTCATCGTTGTTATAAATTATTTGAAATTAGTTAAAATTGATTAGTTGGTTTGTTTTTTATTTGATGATTCGGTTGGTTCGGTGATTGGTGATTCTTGTAAGTATTTTTATTTGTTTGAAATAATCATGAAGCTGGATCCATTACGAAAATATTCAAATGTGGTCCACCCATGCAGTAGGAAGCAGACAATAAGTTGAGGGTTTGGAGCCTTCTTGTCTCAGCGTCTTTGAGGAGACAGAGGTTGTCTATAGGTGTACGTGTGTACTTGGATTTGATACAATTTTGGTATAATATTGTAATATTATTTTCTTTATAATAAAAAAAGAGGCATAGACAAAAACAATGATGGTTTTATCTTGCATTGGTTTCCACCTAAAGTATTGGATTTTAATGTGTGTGATATGCTTTAAGTGGTGATGATATATCTATTATTGAAATATTCATGGTTTCTTAATGAATGAATTAATAGTATTAGTTAAATTAACAAATGATGAAATATGTAAAAATCTAGTTAGCGGATATACACGAGTTTACATTGATCACAATCACGTACATATGTGTGTTATTTGAATAACAATAGGGTATGGAAATGAGAATAAGTAAATCAGTTGTTTAAAATATTGATTCACCCCCCTATATCCCAATAGTATTTTACTTAATAATTGGTATAGAAGATCATAAAGGAGTTTAGTCAGCTTAAAAGAAGATCTATCGAGATGGCAAGTCAAGAGAGATACTATTAATTTTATTATTTAAACAACCTAACTTTGTCTTTTGGAAAGTCGGATGGAAGCATAATTGCAGTAGTAGGAAGTGGTGGCAGAATACATTGAAAATGGATATCAATATCAAGTATCTAATTCTGGATGTGTGGAAGAAACAATATGAAACCAGTAAAAGGTCGTGAATGTTAATAATGTAAAGAAATGTTGAAAATGGTACCAAGAAAAGATTCTAATTTTATTTCCCTTGAATTAAATTAGAAGAAAATTATATTCCACATCACATGAAAACATGTACGAGTTAACTAAGTTATTTTGAATTATTTGGGTTCATTTGATTCAATTTGAGGTCTAACTTGAGTCATGCTAAGTGGTTCCTCACACTGGAGTAGGACAGTGTATGTTACCAGTTGTAATTAATTAATTCATTTTACTTGAGTTAAATTCGTTAACTAGTTCCAAGCATTGGAGGAACTAGTGCAAAGATCATGTCAGTGTTGAGTGTACTTAGACCACCCTACAGTTATCAACAAGTGATATGCTCGATACCAAATATAATAATTCATATGTGTGAGAGATACCTAGTTGATATTGGGTTGAAAGGATATTTACTATCGGTTATTATCATCAAATTGTATAGGTGGTGGATGCGATCCTTAGGAAGGCCTATGATGGATTGTGTATTTGTGGATGGGGATTTTCCTAATTAATAGGGTTAATTGCACGAGAAGCGAGGAGCTTGGAAGGCTAGGAAATTGGCTAAGTTTTGCCTGAAATTCGGTCTAGAAGCGGTAAGATAGATAGAGATAATGGAGAGGTTTCTCGGACTTGAGAAAATAATTGTCAATATTCACCATTATTTTTCTAAATAATACAATATCTTTGAATGAGGGCTTTTTATTTGTGGATTTTCCCATTGAAATCATTGTGTAATGTGTTGATTGAATTCTTACCGTGTGCTTTGCAATTTCTGATACGTTTAAATTGGTTTCGAAATTGGTAATTAGATTCAATTCTATTGTTTTGAAAATTACAATTATCAATTTGAATCTACTACATGAATCGGAAGCTAAAATCACTATAGAATAAGAATACAAGTGTGTTATGTGTAGGTGAATTGAATTTGCGGTAGCATTCTTAGAAGTCAGTGGGATGTCATTCTATGGATGAGACTTGAGTATACACCCGAGGAAGCTCAAATTCATAACCTGGAAGGTCAGATGGAAGCAGGTGTTGGAAGATAACGGGTTGAAGGAGTTTCTGTAATGATTGTATTCTAAGCCTCAGCATTAATGGTGATATGAAAAACTAGAGAAGAGAAAGTGTAGAAAAAGCTGAAGAATCCTCTTGGAAAGGTTTGAGATCATATTGTCTTATGGACCTCCATGGGAAGGAAATTCATACGCTGTCTGCGACCTTGACATAATTGTTTTAGAATAACGGTGACCACACGAAGTTGGAACTAAAGGAAAACCTCAAGAAATATCAAGATAGATAGGCGACACAATACTAAAATACTTGACCGTCTAATGAGATATGAAGTGTTAGTGTAAAAGTTGTAGAAGATGATCTAGTTGGGCTAGCACTTCACAGGAATTCTAAGAGCTAGAAAGATACCGAGTTCGTTAAATTGGAGGAGAAGCTACCAAAGTGGGAGCATTTGTGGTGAACTTGGATCAAGAAGAGATAGAGTGAAGAATACGAGAGATGGGACCTCATCTAAATAAGTGGAAGAGTATTTTTCAATAGTATTAGAAAATAAAGCCAATGGAAGAAGTCCCAAGGTGAAGAGGGAAGAATAAAAGACTTGTCCAACAAAGTGCTTCAGTGCTGATTGAGCACATGCCACAAGATGTCCACATAAGAAGGCAAGAAAGAAGAGACTCTGTGAAGTATGGTGAAGCTCTGGAATTCACAATTCAATCTTGATTTAATTCTCATTGCATGTATACCAAGAATTGTAATAGGAAACATGTGGTATCTAAATAATTCTTCATTCTATGATGGAGGAATAATGCTAATATCTTGGTGACTTGAAGAATACCTCAAGGAAATAGATTTACACAGGAGAATATGGGAGGCTGGCCTCATTATCGGTAAAAATATAATTTTCAAGGATTTTGTCCCCTACGAGACTCACGGATGTAATTATTTGTTGGGGACTAAAGAAGAATGATATTTGTAAACATTGGAAGATCATGGTTGCGATGTCGAGATTTAGCAAGGGAAGGTTTTCCTTGAACACATCACATGGGTATAATTAGACTAACAGTCGGTGTGAGTGTATATGTGCTTGACTTTGAAAATCATGCAAATCCAGGAGAAAGAAAAAGTTAGAACTTAGTGGGTGAGAGAACCTGGATTACCTCGACTTTGCAGTATAGAAACGATCTTAGTAAGATGTGGATCAACCATATTTGAAAGAAGTTGAGAGAGACTAAGTGAGACATCCTCAATCGAATACCTCTAGTAGGGGGAATTTTTGTAAAGTGGGAGAGGCTACATGAAACTCTCATCTCAAAGAGAGGTGGGTGATGTGAAAAAATAAACTAAAGAGTGTGAAAATTTGGACATGGTACATTAAAATGTTTTCTTTGTCTCATGAGATCATTACCCCCCTATGAGGAACAAATATCAGTATGTAGGGATGGATCAGTGGCAAGAATTGATGCAGCTGATTCCATTAGCCAGTATAGTGCAAAGACATGAAGTAGCGACCACGACTCAGCATGACCTGGATTTACAATGCCATGATGCGGTAGCAAATGTGATCGAGATAGAATGAGAATCTGTCTCTTGATCATTGATTCAAATTTTTGGATTCTTTCGATTCACGAGATGTTTGATCTCTGTAACATTGAGAAGTGTGCATGAAGAACATTCTAAGTATCTAGATGGAATAAGGTGAGATGCTTTCAAAAAGCAGGAGGGTTGAAAATGGAAATGAGAAATGTTAGAAAATGGAACCAAGAAATATTGTAATTTAACTTTCCTTGAGTTAAATTAGAAGAAAATATTAATTCTAGTTCACATGACCAATCGGTATGAGTTAAATAAGTTATTTTGACTTAGTTGGTGACGATGCCCATCATTAGGTATATTTTACAGGGGTTATGGTGTCACCTTTTAGCTTATTTACTCTCTATTTCTCTCTCTCACATTTGATTACATTTCTGCCTGTATTGAGAATGGTATAGCCAAGAGATTGTCATGAGCTTGAGACTGCCTTGGACATTTGAAATGAAGGAAATGGATTGTTATAGGTGGGTGCTCTCGGAGACTTGGAGTAACAAAGGATAAATCATAGGTAGGTTTTCCACCTTCTTAACTACAATCAAACCAGCCTCTCCCAATATCCTCCTCCCACGGTTAAAGTCAAGGCAATGAGCAAATTGAATGTTGAAAGAACAGATCCTCTTGAAGTTCAAGGGAGACAAACACCTACCTTTAGGGAGTTGTTGCTGTAGCTTCTAATAATATAAATAAACAAGAAAAGAGCTCATTAAGATTTGATTTTGAAATATAGTCTTAGTCCTCGTTTTAGAATGTTTTGGTATCATTTTGATGTAAGAAAATTTTTGTCATTATGAAGCAGAAGTGACTTGCCTCTTCTTGATTTTATTCTGAGACTGAAGATTATGGACTGGGGCCCAAATCAAGGTTTTAGTCTTTCTATTTTATTTACAATTTCCTTTGCTTTAGTATTTTGGTTGATGTCATTGCTGGCTCATTGTTTCCACCATTGCTAGCCTCAAAACCCTCCGCCTATTTCTGGTAACGTACGGGACTTCTAAAGCAAAAATAGGTATCATGTAGAAGCTTCTTTGCATGACAGGAGCCACCTCCTTCACTCCAAAACCACTCCTCCACCTCATGAACAGTGTGAGCCTTGATAACTAGTTGAATTCTCTTGCTGCAAATAGAGTGAGGCCCCCAGTGTCATTTCTTATCATTATACTATATTAGCAGTGAATAGCATTCTAGATAAAAGTCATCATCATTAATGATTAAAGTGTGTATGCTAAGAAAAAATTAGATAATTCTAACATTTAATTCAATTGAGTAGTCTAAGGAATGAATGAAATCTAGTGTAATTTCTCTTCTTGTAACTAAATAAGTGTTATTATTTTCCATTGAAAAAATAGACGTAAGTATATGAATGCGTGAAATCTAGTATAAGCTTTTTGTTATTGTAAAAAAAATAGTTTTCATTATTTTCTTTAGATCTGGAGTTGTAACAGTAGAAGTGTGACATACTTCATCATCAAAACAAGCGCAGATGCCTCACCTCATAGTGAACTGGACAGGGATGGAGATTATTCTATCTCATCTATTATTTTACAACATTGTCACCTATAAGTTTGTACGAGCCCCCAGGATGAAAATTAAAATCCAGGTAGCCTCTAGGAGAGTTGCTTACTCTGAACAAATACTAGAATCACTATTGTACTGTCACGTTTTGAAGTATCTCTGCTCATCATTATTTTATGCTTTATTTTTTGCATTCGGATTTCAAAATATTTAAAAAACACAAAAAATTTACTTTCAATAACTCGTGAGGTAGGATTAACAGTTTCTGCCAAAAACCCCACATCCCACACAGTCACCTTCAACAACACAACTAAATGATTATGAATAGAACACCTTTAGGTGAGAAAACAGAAACTTTGAGTAACCTATTGGGAAGAGAGAGCCGACTTCACTAGAGGAACTGTTTCACCTATTCAAGTTATGGTTGAAAATAGAACTCAAGAGTCTTTCCCATCGAGAGGAAACCAATGGAGAGACTATAATGATGAACAATAAGCCTTAGCCCTTCCAAACTTCCATAGCTTAAATTTTGACCTAACTTTCTTTCATGTTTGAGTTTGTTTTTTTTGAGACTTATGGTAGTATGAATAGGTAAAATTATTGTTTCTCTCTACCCTCAAGAATCTGTGTAGGTTCATGCTGATTAGCAGAACAACATACTTCCCCTAGAAAAAATCTCAAGAGTCCTTCAAAAACAAGTATAGAGACTATTGAGTCCAAAGAAACTAAGGAAGAAATCTTTAGGATGACCCTAGGGCACGATGAATCTCTAGAATATTATGAGAAGTGATTTCAATTGAACTAAAAAATATCGATGACACCCTTGATTATGGATCATGAATTTAGTTCTTCTATGAGAATTGGTGAAGATTATAAAAACCTCTTCATCTGTCTGAGAAATGGATTATATAGTACATAATCTTTATTCAAAAATATACTCTGGGGTAGCGAGAAAAAAAGTAGATCTAGTCAAGGCGACTAGTACCCCTTCCTCTCAACCTCATTCAGCATGGTGTAAACATGTTGGAGGATTTTAAAAGTGAATCTTGCACACATTTGTTGCAAATGTTTTAATGTAGAATAAAAAGCAAAAAGTAAAAAATATTTCCTTTATCATTTTCTAACAATCATAGGAGATAATGGAGTGAATGTCATAGAGTTTTGCTCAGTCGTGAGGCAACATCTGTATAAATTCACCTTACTTTTCCTAAAAAGTTTCTCTAAAATTGAAAGATGACTGAAAATTTGCTTCATAAGCCAAAGAGAGCCTCAAGGACCTGGCCATACTAAACAGGGCATACAGTCCTTATTATGATGCATTCAAACTAAAAATTCCATTCACCTTGGTATTATTCCATATCCATCATTACACCTCCTTCTTAGCCCATCACCCCCCTCATATCATCCTGGAAACGTCGATCTTATCTCTGCCCAGGTGTGTGTTCTCAACCTGCCACTCAATGGAGTAACCCATCACAAGGGTGGAGGCCTCAGCTAAAGCCAACCTCCTTCATTACACCATACTGACACTGTTTTCTAAACTCACTCATTCTCCACCTAATCTGCCTCATATGTGTACAACCAAATGCGACCACGAAAAACAAGCGAGCTATGAGTCTACAGTGGAAGACATCTTACCCTACCTATGCTATGGAGATCCAGCAAGTTAACCTTAGTTACGGGAGAGTACTCTAAGAAATATCATCCACTGCTGCCACCTAAAGATGTTGAAGAGGAAAAAAAGGAAGAAACACCCCTCCTTATAAATCCACCTCCTTTTCTTGAGCAACGGGTCCCACCCTAGCCAAAAACACTGAGAAGATTGAACTTATGGGGGACTTAAGAATATTTAATAATAAAGATACTCCTTCTGTATATTTATGATGTTTATCTAATATTATCAAAAAAGACATTTCCAAAATTCTAGAGAGAAGAAGAGAAACACCCGCACCATCAGTTTTTGTAGGTCATTTATTTAATTTCATGTTGGGGAGAATGGTACTTAATATTGGACCCTAGAAGTCAGGTAGTTGATATACACATTTATAATATCTTCTTTACTTTGATATAGTCTGAGACTGCATCAATGTGATGACCAAAGAAACCATTTGAGAAACTCTAACTATCTCAGGAGCTTTAGAAGACCATAATAGTTCTGCAACTTGCAAATGAATTCACGGTAGCTCTTGAGGTTACACGAGGATTTCTGGCAGTCTCAGTGGATCTTGGAATATCCCTCTTCCTGGTACTGCAACCCTAATCAATTGTAATGGATATCTAATTTTTAGGAAGACGGTTGTATCGATGCTTGCATCGGTTGTAAGAGCTGGAAACATGACTATCAAGAATGGGCCTGTCAAAGCATAGCTAGTATTATATCCTCTACTAACTAATGGCAGTCTCATGCCTGGGTGGGAGGATGAATAACGAGATGAATTGTACCATGCCCTTATCTGTTGTACCAAATCATTTTGGGGAGTGGCTTGTGAGGTACACCTCTGTGTATCCTCAAATCAAACCCCCACCACCATTCCTCTTGATAACTGGTAGAGAATCTGAAAACCCTTGGATTGAGCTATTACTCAGTTAAATCAACCCTTGAACCTACAAAATTTGTATAACTTGGCCACATCTAGATCCCAAAGATCAATCCTGCCTAACCAAAAGGAGAAATTTATTCAACATTGAGGAGAACATATCTTTTTCTTAAGTTCACTTTATGAAAAGGGTATCCTCTAATTTTACATCATATCTCATCAAGAGGGATGAAATCTTGTGCGCCAACCCTAGAGGAGAATGAACCTAACCTTAAAAATAATAGAGAGTATTAGTACGAAGTTGTTGGATGCGGGTTCATATATATATCAGGACAATTGAATGCGATTGTCCCTCTTTCCTAGTCCAAAAAGATAAGTGGAGGTCTATTTTTACTATAGATAATTGAACAAAGCCCTGAAGCCTGCATTTCCATTTTCCTTTACTAATGGCCTAGTCTGGTTGGTGGTCTTCTTGAAAGAATTGTTCTCTATCCTGGATGAATTTATTGGTTACAATGTCAATTTGATATTTCAAAGACCAAGGCAAGACCACATTCCCCTATCCTTAGAGGAACCCTCGCTTTATAAAGTTATTCCCTTTGGCCTATGAAATCCTTTCCACTTTCCCGGAGAGAAGTCTTGAGCATTTTTTCGAGATTTTCCATGATTATGTAGAAATATACATGGATGATATCACTCCCTATGGGTATGATTTCTAGGAGGATCTCTCCGATATAGGTAAGGTACTAAGGGAAATGAATTGAAATGCATCTCTCTTTGAGCCCCCAAAATTGTAAATTCATAAAGAAGGCAGGATTGTCCTTGGCCACTCCATATCTCGGGCAAGGATACAAGTAGACCCAATTGAAATTTCCATTATAAAAAGGGTGCCTATTCTAAGAAGCAAGAGATGTCAGAGTTTCTTAGGCTTGGTTTGTTACTATAGAAGATTCATCAAAGGAATTTATCAAAGTGGCTTCTCCATTGTTTGGATTATTGGCTAGAATTAAATTATGTAGTCAGTATTTGCCACAAGAGGCTACTGATATCATCAAGGAAAAATTTTCCTTTGCCCCTCTTTCCAGCAGAGGTCCCCATTTAGGCCTTCATTCCATCCTCACAGATGCCATGAGAAAATATGGGGGAATCTTTGGGATATTAGTGACCGAGATACCCATGCCATTTTTTCATCAACAAAATATGTCTAAGGTTAACTAAATTTGCATTATCTACAGGAAGAATGTTTTAGTTGTTGTCCATTCCTTGAATAAGTTTAGATGTTATATTATTGGATATCAAAATTTTGTGCATATTGTCATCACGGCAACTAAATAATTAATGAAAAACCTAATGCTAAATTTTAGAATCATTAGGTAGCTGTATTGTTTTGCAACAATTTGATTGGACTATTATATTAATGTATAAGAAAATGTTGCTGTAGATTCTGTCTACAGAATCACTTTTAATGAGATGACAAAGGGATGGTTATGATGATTCCAAATGAGCACTTATTTTTTATCTCGGTACTCTCTTCCCGGTTTTCTAACATAAAGCTACTTATTTCTTCAGGTTTATCAAGCATTTCATCCAAATAAAAGAGTATAATTATAAAAAAGAGTGCTCCTTTCACTGGTTGTTAAATATTTTTAAAGTTGGGACAGAGATCAGAATCTCAGAAAAATACCATCATTTAAGAGGAAGTCTTTGGCATCCTCTCAATTTCATGATTGGCCCTATGGGGGTCATTTTAGAGCTAAGAGGACAACTTTCAAAAAGCCTTTCAAGCTAGCTACTATTTGCCTACTCTCCATCAATATGTGAGGATATACACCAATAGATGTGATCAGTGTTAGAGTATGGGGAAACCTACAAAGAGGGATGATATTCCTGTAAAACCTTAGGTGGCCTTGGATCCATTTGAAAAGTGGGGGATGGACTTCATTGGACCAATTGATCCACCATTCGTACAGAAGATACATCATAGTATGCACTGATTTTTGACCAAGTGGGTTGAGACAAGGGTTGTCAAGGCAGCAACAAAAGAAAATGTGGATGAATTGTTGAGAGAGAATGTGTTTTATAAGTTTGGATATCCCGGGGAGGTAGTCGTCAATAAGGGGGCTCAATTCACATCCCATCTGATCTAAAATATCATGAGGCAACACAATATCAAGAACAAGACTTCTACTTCCTATCACCCTCAAGAAAATGGGAAGGTGGAGGTGACAAATAGAGCATTAGAGAACATCCTTACCAAAATTGTGAGCAGCGGAAGAAGAGATTGGGCATACATACTGGTGGAGGCCAATTGGGCCTAAAATACCACCTGTAAGAAAACTACATGGTTTACTCCATATGATTTAGTCTATGGGAAGAAATCTTTGATTTATATTGAATTTGAGGATAACATCTCAGAACGGCAGCTCAATTGGATTTGGACATCACAAAGGCACACAGAGAAATAATTCTTCAGCTATATGGTTTGGATGAATTTAGGATGCATGCCCTCCTTCACAGAGAAGTAATCCAACAAGTACAAAGGAAATTCTGGCATGACAAGCACATTAATGAGAAGACATTTTAGGAAGGAGACTGGGCTTTGCTCTATGACTCCAAATTTAAGGACTTCAGGGGAAATTTAATTACCAAATGGCTAGGACCTTATCAGATAGATAAAATTCCTTGATAATGGAGCTTTTCAAATCAGAACCATATATGAGGGGATCACTCTACTTGTCAATGGTTACAGGCTAGAAATGTACAAGAGGCCCATGTCCAAGGTAGAATTCATCAACACAATCATCAGAGAGGTGAATGTAATTGGGAGCCTCATAGCTTCTATTGAACCTTGAGAGACAACCCCTAGCTGAAAAGAGGTCAGTGCCCAAGACATTCTAGTAAAGCTGAAAAGGAATTAATTGGTTGGGCCTTCATTTTATAAAACCCTAGAAATTAGTTTTAAAACCCTTTAACTTTTCATATGAGAACAATGCCTTCACAAATGCCTTATGATGTTTAATATTAATGACAGAAAGAAAAGAAATATATGGTAGTGGAGAGTCTCAGATAATATGATATACTACACAAAATCTATTATCTTTAACTTTAGAAAAAAATAGTCTAAGCAAGAAATTAAATATAGAATAGAGGAGTGCTTCATTAAGTATTTTAACTCTACCTCAAAAAACTATAATATTAGAGACCAAAATATTCATTACTCAATTCTAAAAGAAGAACATTAACAAGATATGTAACAAGAAACATTAATCATACCCAACAAGTTCTGGAAACTTTGGGAAAATTTTATTCATAAGCATATGAAAGTAAAGTACAAAATTGTAGTGCTATGAGGTCCAAAAATCCGGAACCTCCCTTCTTCTTTCCAATTCTTCTTTATACAAAGTTTCAAAAGATATTTATAAAATTGTCAACTCCCTAAACTAGTTTGAAACTAACTATTCTCAACATATTTCATCTTGAAAATGAAATTACATAAAAATAAAGTATTTCTATCAAACATGATAGAAATAAAATTAGACTTCATGCTAGAATATTCTCTTTATTAAATGATCTGGACTTCAATTAGAGTAGAATTACCCGCTCCTGCATTAGTTACTTGAGGAGACATCCATTCTTTGCACCTCCTCCACATATCTGCATTTTTATTTGTGCTCTTAGTGAACTTTATGTGCATCATTCAGAGTTCATTGATTTTTCTATAGGTTTCCTTTTCAACAAAAAGATTCCTCATCATCCAAAGAAGTTGAAAGTCTCTATGTAGGTAGTTAAAAATTGTAGCCCCTTTTAATGTTGTTGTCTTCTTATAATTTGTGCCTACTTTTATTTTGTCTTCTACTAACATTTTTTCAAAAAATTTCCCAGGAAAGAGATTTCCATGCTCATCCCGGTAAGATGGCAGTCCAACCCTGTTTCTTTTACCAAAAGTATTATTTTGATTCCTTTACTTCAATTTCTTTTGAACCAATTTCCTATGTAGTTTCTTCATTGTCATCTTATTAATCTCAATCACATATTCAGTTCTATTTTCTATTCCAACTTCCTTCAGTTTATGTGCATATTTCAAATTTATAAAATCAATCATATTCTTTGCAAACTATGCCCTTTTCTATAACTTTTGTTTAGGGACCGTGATTTCTCCCTCTAGATCTCTAACAATTTCCTTTTCTTCCTCCATAATCAACAAAAAATCCAAGATATTTTTAATATTAGTAATAATGTCATTCCACAAAATCTCTTTGGCTTGAACAAGGGACATGTTCCCTTTCACTTTATCTCTCAATTCTTTGACTTCTTAATATGCAGCCTGACAATCCTTTCTATATTTTTCAGCAGTCTTCTTTTCCCTAGACAATTCCTGCCCAGTAACCTTAATAATATTCATTGCATTATCAAAATCTCCCTGCCTTTTCTTCATCTCATTTTCAGTTATCTTTAACTCAGTCATAACCTATGCTAAATTAGCAGTTGGGTCCTCTGAGTCTGTATCTACTAAAATAGTACAAATGTGTGAGTTAATTTGTTGCTACAAAGTAGCATTCATTTCCTTCAGCTTAGTTACCTCTTCATTTCTCTGCAATAACTTATTGTTTAAAGCTTCTTTTTCTTTTTCCACTTAAGTTACTTCTAAAGTCATTGTATATTCTCTAGTAGGTAGCTTCAACTTCTTCCTTAGTACATGAATTTCTTCTTCAACACCTTGCAACAACTTTTAATTTACATTTTGTCTTCAAGATTCACTCCAAAATTGATTAGAATATTTTTCAATTCTTCACTCTGCGTTGACATAGCCCTGGAATTCGATTTTTCACACTTTAACTATCCAATAACCTTCTCCTACATGGCTTCAGCTTTACTGGCAGCTGAAAATGTTTTATTCAAATCATTATAGATTAACTCTCTAGTCTTCCTATGAATATTGATATTATTAGGAGGGGGAATATTTTTATCATCCACAGTTAAATTGATAGTTCTAAAACCTGTAGAAGAAGAAACAGATAATGCTGAAGGATGAGAAAAGGAAATCTTGAGTTGGTTCCTTTCTAAATCCGTGGTTGAAAGTAGATCGGTTTGATAATCATATAACACTTGAGAGTTTAGTTGAGCTTCCATGTTTTCTTTAGTCTTATTGTTCTTTTATTCAATTTGTGAAAACACTTGTTTGATGACTAGTACTGAACCCTGAGAGGCCTCATCAAGATGTGGAGAAGAAGGTGTACTGATTGTCTCTCCCAAATGCAATTAATAACTAGGATTCATTTTTGTGTTACCTTCATCAAATAGCTTTGTTATTTTGGTATTTCCTTCTGCATCTTCATCTAATAACATAGTTTCTTCTCTACCTATTTTGAGGTTCTTTTGAGTCTGCACTGGAATTTCAACCTATACTCCCATCATTTGAGTTGATTTTCATCCATTTTCTAGCTTCACAACTTCAGGTTTTGCTTCTTACAAGAATGGAGCATATCAATTTTCCACTCCCTTTTGAAATGACATGTAGGGGGTCATAGGCCCACTTCTCTCCCAAAAACAGATCCATCCCTTCAATAATTTTCTGAACTTCCTCTACATCTTGCTTGGTTTTAACATTTAAAGGACCTACATTACTTGGTAATCTGACTAAAATGCCCTTCTTAGCTGGAACAAAATGAATTTTATCTACATTTAAGCTCTACCTGATAAATTCTAAAGCAAACAACCTCATAGGAACAAAAATTGGCAATATGTAAGGTTTAATGTTTCATCCATATAACCTAATTTCTAAATAATCTTCAATAAATACTAATCTCCAACTTTCATATATTTTCTCAATTGAAGGAAATAATGAGCTTTTGGTAGAAAAGTAGGTGCAGGAGAACTATTTATGATTGAATAAACTAAAGAAATAAAAGAATCATCAAACTCCATCAAACCTTCATTCTTTGGACTACCCCTTACTTCATCAGTCCAAAAGAGCATTGATTGTTTGTTCTTATTAACATCCATAATATTCTGCCACAAGTGCATGAATCTCTCCACATGAGTGTACAAGAACAAGTATGTAACCAACGAAGGAAACCTAAAACATCTTGTAAGTGAAAAATTCATAAACTAGGCATTAAACAAACCCTCCAAGAAAGATGGAATATCTAAGACAACCCTAGGTTTCATCATTAAACTAAAAATACCTATTGTGACTTTATCAATAATTGATGAATTATCTTTCCCCAGAAGTTTTTTTAAAATTTGAATTATTTGCGTAACTTCTTCAACAAAAGTGTCTAAGGGTAGATGATTTGACTCAAAAGACAATGGTTGCCCATTTGGCATATTCCTAACCTGTTAAACTCTCAAAATAGACTAACAGATTTTATTCTGAGAAAGAAGTATATGAATCTGAGGATGGAAAACAAAGTGCTTTTTGAATTAAAGTTGAAGACACCTGAAAAATATTCCCTCCTCACTTATCCATCACAAAGAATTTTTGGGGATACATAGAAGAAACTAGCCAACTGATAAATTTGGGAAAAAGATGGGTTTCATAGATAAAAGCTGATAGAACCCCGGACTTGACCATAGGAGCATAATATGGAAAATTTGACTTATTCACAAGGATGTGCTAGTAAATTTCTATGTGTTTTAAAGTACTGGAAATATCAAAGATGTTTGCTTCTGTGTCCATTAGCGTGATATGTGATGAGGAACCAGCTGTAATGAACATATTATACATTTTTTACAATTGGGAAATGAGATGGTTGTGATAAATACCTAGCAGTGTGTAGAAATGTTGACTAGGAGTTGGTTGCTGACAACTGACTGAAAGGTTGACAGTGCGAGCAGACTAAGATAGTACGAGAAAATGAATAATGAATGGGTTTTATAGGTTAATTATGTGGAAGAGGGGGGAAATTGGAAATTAAATGCTTCCGTATGAAAATAAATGTAAATTGGCAGGGAGCATTAATGGTGGAGGTGACATGTAGGATGACAGGTGGCGGAGGGAGGAATGACATGGCAGAATGAATGTGGAGTTGGGATCGCTTGCTGACGTAACTGTAGGAGCATATCCTGTTACAGTTCATAGTTGAAGGAGTACCCCCACAGATAATCCAAGTCATAGATCTCATGATCACAGGCACGTTGAAAATTATCTATGGGAGCACATATGTTGTTATACACCGGACGGTTTATGCCATTGGTTTTGCCCCATCTTGTGGGCCCTAGAATATATTTCATCCCCGCCTCAGGAGATGTGAAGCCTTTAATATTTAGCTATGATTTGAGGGTCACAAAAAAAAATTATTTTTGTGTTAAATGATGATTAGCAGAAGAATTATAATTTCAACCCTTAATAATAGCTTTTATCCAAAATCAAACAATACAGAGCATATCTAAGATTTATTTTTTTTGTTCATTTTCCTTTCTATTTTATTTTTTTTAGAAAAGTATTCTAAAAATATTTTCATAAGAAAATTAAAACTAGTTACAATAGCTTCTAGTCCCTCACCCTCCTAGTAAAAAGGAAAATAAAGAAATAAATATGCCTGGGTGAAAACATTTCTGAGGCATCCAAGGCCAACTCCAATATTGAAAACCATTGTGAGGAAATCTCGGAGAAAAAAAAAATATAAAAGGAGAAAAGAAATAAAATATCATTGAGTGAAAACCTCTTGGAAGCACCCAAGGCAGTATTTTGGGTTGAAAACCTCTTCTAAGACATCCCACTTGTCTTAAAAAAAGAAAAAAGAAAAAACAAAGAGAGAAAAAGAAAAAGAAAAAAAAATCAAAAGAACGAAATAACACCAAGGCAACTAACCTATTTTTGTTTTACAGGTTGATGAACAATAGCATAGTATGGATAAGGGTGTGACATTCCTCCATCTCCCTTTCTCATCTCTATCTATTCACTCCACATACAACTCCAACACTGATCCCACCATCAAATTCTACCACCATGTGAGCAAGAAACCTCGAGTTTCATCCTATCTCTGTACTCCTACGGGATGTCCTAGGAGGCTAGAGGAAATCCTATTGTGCTACAAGAAGTCCTGAACACCTATAGGAAGAAAGGTCAAGGCCACAATAATTCACCCAGGGCTTTCTGATCCTAGAAAGGGGCATGAAAAGTGTCACCCTACCTATGTCTACTGTTGCATTGTATTAATCACTATTAAATGACTAATACTGTATACATAAATTATCAATCAAGGGTTGTCTTTTATCTCAATGAAAGTTGCACTATCTGTGCATATACATCAAACCAAAAGCAATCAAAATAAAGAAGGATCATTATTGAAGCTATTGTTGAAAATTAACACTCGTGTAGGAATAAAAACAATCTATAAGAATGTAATCATGCCTCGATTAAACATTACCTAGCACACCACACAACAATTACACCCGTTGGTATTTCTAATCACATCCATGTAACAACATAATAATATCGAAACTGAAGCATATCTACTTACAGCCAGAACAACAAAAACAACACTCCACCAATACGCAAGGAAAATAAGAAATGTAGTTCAGCTACTTTAACCATTGCAGTCCCTGCTAAAGAGGAGGGACCTTCCTCCCTAGCAGGGCACGAGAAGAGATAGAAACTAAATGAAAATTAAACCAGACAACACATGTAACAACATCAACGTGATATCTTTGTATTCATGTGACCAAAATTACAGAGCCAAAAGTAATACTATTCTCCGCTAACCCCCTGACCTCAAGGGTCGAGAGTTATATAATGGTTGCATGTTTAGAAAAATGAGGAATGGAGTAGTCATGATAATCTTACGATTCTCATGGTGATCAAAATAAGATACATATAGTTACAACCAATTCCTTAATAAAAAATCTGATTGGGAGAATATATATTACAATCAAAACTGCCTAAATTTTTTCATTCTAAAATATAATATGTAATGACTTCTATAGTAGTCATGGAAAACGACAATTGTAGCGTAACAGAAATGGAGGACAGGTCGGCATCCGAAAGTTGACAATATCCAATCAACAATACAACTATAACAGCAGTTTGTAATAGCAGGTCTGTAACAACACTGTGATGTAACAACATCGTAGTGTAACAACTCACTGTAACAACACACTTTCAACTGCTTCTGTATGCCTCATGCTCTAGGTCTTTTGTGCTAAGAATAACATCTGGAAGGACAACAAAATACCAGAGAACTTCTTCCAAAATTCATCTCAATTAGCCAAAAAAAAGGAAAAAATACATCATAATAATCAATGAAATGGAAAGATAATGAAATAAGGTAAAACAACACTATTTAAGATAGAAAAGAAGAGGTCACAAGGTAAAAATGGGGGAAACAGATGTAGGAAATAAGTACAAAAATGTTACCCAACATCTCCCCCCAACTGAAGCGCTTTCATGTCCTCATGCAAAAATCTCATCTCCCATGATAATATCTCCTATGCAGGTCGGTGAAGTCATAGTCGTTGACTATGTCTTAATCTGGAAACTCGTACCCTTGAGTAGCCATTAGTTGTCATGTCCAAGACTCTTCTTCATACTTGTTGAGTTCATAACGAAACCGGTATTCCTCTATTAGTATCCAAATCAAAGGAAATTTAAATATTAGCCCAAGCCAGGAAGCACCAAGGGTTTTTATCACCTAGGCATATGTTGGTACATGTGTAATAGCTACCACAATGTTTTGAAATGTAAACATGTCCCCTTCCAAAAGCTCAACATTGTTGGCTTTTGTATGCTTCAAACACCCAGTCAAGGCTCGACTCTTCATTAATGAAAATTGATTAGGGAAAAATTCCACAATCCTTCTTCTCTAAGCAGCAGCAGATTCCCTTATCCCAGGAGTGCTCAGAATATTTCTAAATTCCCACCTTAATTTGGCGGCTTGTCCCGGTTCTGCTCAGATCCATAATGTTGTCTTTTCTTCATTTGCATCCATATATTTTGTGGACATGTGCCACTCAATCTAATTCCTCATAAATTACATGAAGGCTCGTAACTGAAAAATCCCCCTTATAGGAGAACATATTAACTACCATCTACATACTAGCATTCTCACAAATTATATTGTGCAAAAATAACTCACTTAGCAAGCTTTGTTCATCAAAATCAGAAGCATGAAAGACATCTAAAAAGGTGTGGGTGGAAGAACCCATATAGGGCACGTTCTCCATGATGTCTTTTAACTAAAATAGATAATATCATTCCCATGGGAAAATGGGGTAGGATGGAAAAGGTGGCATGCACCCCAACAAATTGAGGGAAAGATCATGAAGTTTTTTCTTATCCATAGTCAGATCCTGAACCTGTTGCTGTAACAGCAGCAGTTGTTCCTTCTTATTCTTTACGGCATCCTTCCACTTACACTCTTCCCAACCTTTCTTCAGTTCTTCCTTCATCCATTTTTCCTGTAAATAACTTATCTAATTTTGATGCTCTTTCAATGAGATCACCCCCTCCCGAAGGGATATTGCCTCCTGATTCCATTTCTGCAATTCAGAAATCAACAAAATTTTCTTGGAACTCAATCCCGCGGCGGAACCCGGCATTCCTCTACATTCAACATCAATAGTGGGTGTAACAACCTCTATTGGATGGGTCTGATCCACCTCTACTATTGGTTCTTGTGTAACAAAAGTGTCATCAGTAGGTTCTTGTGTAACAGCCCCTTTATTTTCGACTTAGCTAGCCTCTATGCCCACTGTTGGTTCTTCTATAACAACAGTGGCTTCCACAGGTTCTTTTGTATCGGCTTCTAAGTTGATTACTATACGAGGCTCTACTTTAACTATTGGCACTTGTGTAATAGTAGTATCCTTAGCAAGTTCTTGTGGGATAGGCTCTCGAAGTTTCGTTTGTGTCTCCAGTGAGTCGGTTTTTTCCCGACAAACCCTATACCCTACTGTTGTTAATTCCTGAGAACATGCTGCGCATACAGACACTAAAATTACCTTCCCCTCAGCAAATATATGTTTCAATTGTTCATTTTCTTTTCTTAAATTTTCAATTTCCAAAAGCAGAACATGAGTTTCGTCCTTACCCGATGAGGAGGGTTATTTTCCTTCTTCTTATGATCCTTCTGTTTCTTTTTGCTTCTTGGTTGTGGGCAATGGTTCCATTATCAAGACCAATCTCACCCTATGTTTTGGTCGTATGTCTCCAATTGGATTTTCAGTGGGTTCTTTTCCAATTCTGATCCTGACAAGCGAGTCTCAACTTCAGCTTCTGCACGACTTCCTTCCCAAGTCCCAACCTGTTTTCTCCGGCTTTTCCGTTTAAATTCTTCCCAGCTAATTCCTTGCTAGCATAGGGCATCCAACACAATCAATTTGATAATTTGATGGTTTTTCACACAGGCTTCGGGATGTGCTACCATCTTAACCGCCGCAACCATATGCTTAATGTTTCCCAATAGGAAAAATGGGAGGTTGATCTTCTACTAGTGCCGAAGATGATTTAGTAAAGGGAAGTGGTAATTGAAGGCGATTGTGGATCTTCCCTCGCATGTAATGTAATTTATCAGACCCAGGGTGACATCTGCCCATGTTTGGGGGAGTGATAATCTATCAATCCCTCTTCCTTTCCTTTCCAACCTTTCCTCTCCTTCAAGAAAATGTTCCTTCAGAGAAGTGTCATTAAATTTCCTTTTGAACCATCTTTGCCCTTCAGTTGTCAATGTGGTCACTCATGCAACAACTTCTTTCGTTACTTCGATTTGCAGGCCCCTAACTCGGGTCTGGTGGTTGTTCAAATTTTTCGCGAATTCAATTGCAATAGCCCTGTTTGAGCCTTCCAATCTCTGAAAATATTCAAGCCATTCGGTGTCCCTAAATACCTGATAAGCTTCCGGGCAGTTCTGCAAAGTTTCAATGGAGTCCAACTCATTTCTTAATGTTTCTCCTCCCATATTGATGTTATTCTGAATCACTCCTTAAGCTTGACCAACTGTAATATCACCGCACTACTTATTCTCTCCCAACACCCTGCTCTGCTTACCCTGGAGTGAGAATTTCGGCCGAGGATACAAGACTTCAACTAAGGGAGGAGATGAGAGGTGAAAAGACTTTTGAATTACTAAATCGTACTTCGCACATTCCTACATTAATGTCTAATTATGAAAAAATAACAGGCTTTAATTACAAATGCCTTTTCCGATCAGATTTGGTCATAATTGGTTATCGTGCTATTTAATTTGATGCATGTGGGATTAATGATGATTTCAGACTATGGATTTCTTGCAATGCTTACAAGATTCATCCCTCACCCTAGCTTTAATGGTGACGACCACCCATGGTCGTCACGGGAATTTCATAACTTTCCATTAATCATCAAATTATTAAATGATGATGTTACCTTTTTAAATGACGTACCTGAGACAATGTGAAGGAGGTATTTAATGTGATGGTGTAACTGCTTCCAGTGATCGTAATGGTCATGTTTGACTGTTGTAATTATTTTTGCATGCGATGAGATAGGAAACATTGTGCATGGTTGTCGGTTGTTACATGTGTAACAGTCATGACAGCCACTATGCTATTCTTCAAAAAACATGATAATTAGGAAAAATAGATACAGAAAAGGAACAAATGAGTAACATCATCTTGTAAAATATGTCAGGAAGCAAAGATGATGTTTTGAAAAAGGGAAAAATACTGGGTGTAACATCCACCACAAAAGTGGTTTTCAACTATTACAAATTTTCTGAATGCATCCCGAAAAGAGGTTTTCACAATCATATTTTTATTGTTATTATTATTATTATTATTATTTTTTATTTTTTTTTAAGAGGTCTAATATTCGCCAGAAGAGTGGTTTTCAGCTGTTACACTTATTGGAACTTCAAATTTCAGGTGGTGGTATAGGGGAGCATTCCCCTACTGGTGTAACATAAAAATCAGTGGGCGACAATGTTAACAAGTGATTCCTTCGAAGCAGGTTGATGATATAACCTCAAACGGTGCCCGTGAACTAGTAACAGTGTCTTAGCACTATCAATGTTAACCAATTGTACAATCCCATTGTCAATATTGTGTCTACTTTGTAAGTACCTAGCCATCTGGTGCAGAGCTTGCCTTTGAAATCCTTGAATCTTGAATCGTACAAGACAACCCAATCTCCTTTCTTAAATTTCTTCTTCTTAATGAACATGTCATAACATCTAGCTCTTTGTTGCTGAATGATCTATGTCTGGTGAATGGTAGCCAGTCGTTTCTCTTCTAACTCATTGAGCTGGTTCGATCTTTGTCTTTGCACTGTGCTTAAATCCAGATTGATCTGTAATGTTGTTCTCAATGTCTTTATTTCAAAATCTACAGGGAATAAAGGATTCTTACCGTACACCAATTCGTATGGTGAGAAGCCTGTAGTATTCCTCCATGTTGTTCTGTAAGCCCACAACACCTCTGGAAGTTTTTTGGCCCAATTCCTTCAGTGGCTGGTTACTGTCTTTGTTAAAATTACCTCAAATAATTTATTGGTGCTCCCTACTTGACCATTTTCTTGTGGGTGATAGGGTGAAGTGATCTTGTGATGAATTCCATACTTCTCAACCAGTTTCTGGATCAAATGAGATGTAAATTGAGGCCCTCCATCCATCACTATCTCCCTAGGTATCCCGAAGCGAACAAAAATATCTTCGAAATGGAATTCTAAAAAAACCCACTTTGTAGCTCTAGTTAGTGCCTTCACTTCGACTCACTTTGTGACATAGTTAGTGCAAACAAATATGTTTGATACTTGATGTGATGAAGGATTAATTGGCCCTAAAAAATCCAGGGCCCATTTCTCAAATGGCTCTATCACTATATGAGCCTGTAACGACATCTCATTTTATTTCAAAGGTTGACCCATCCTTTGGCAGCTATCACATCCCTTCACAAACTTCTTCGCATCCTAGAATATAGTTGGCCAGTAGTACCCTGTTGAGAGTACTTTATACCCCGTCCTCTTGTCCGTGAAGTGCCCTCCACAGGGTTCCTTATGACAAGCTTTCAATATATCAAAAACCTCATATTCTCTAACACAACGTTGAATCTGAAAGTCTGGTCTGGTGTGATAGATATTTCCCTCTATCCAGGAGTAAGTAGCATTCTATTGTATAATCTTCCTTTTCTCTCTAGAAGATAAATGATGTGGGAATTTTCCTGCAGCAATATAGTTGGCTATATCTGCATACCATGGTGAGTGAGTAGATATGGTAAAAAGATATTCATCTGGAAAATAATCCTCAGTAGGAGTGCAGTTATCACCTATAGCTAACCTAGAAATAAAATCAGCAACCACATTATATTTTCCAGGTTTACCTAAAATAGTGATATCAAATTCCTATAACAGTAATAACCATCGTGTAACTCTAAGATTGGTAAAAGGTTTATTCATTAAACATTAAATTACAGCGTGGTTAGTGTGTACAAATACTTGAAACCCGGTGATGTAGTGCCAAAATTTGTTGATAGCATGCACTACTGCTAGGAATTCCTTCTCAGTCATTGTGTAGTTGAGCTCAGTTGGAGTTAAATTATTGTTGATGTAATAAATGACATAAGGTTTCTTTTCCTCTAGTTTCCCCAAAACAACACTCACATCTATGTTTGATGCATCTGTAGCGATATGGAATGGCAGTCTCCAGTTTGGTCCTTGAAAAATAGGTTTTTTTGTTACACAGTTATTTAACTTCAAAAAGAATTGCTCACACTTCCATGTCCACACAAATTCCACATCTTTCATGAGCAAAGAAAACAAAGGAGATGCAATCTTTGAAAAGTTTTCTATAAATCTCCTATAGTACCTTGCATGTCCCAGAAATATATGCAGCACTTTTTGAGTTCTGGGAGTTAGGATTCTTGAGATTACCTCAATTTTTGCAGGGTCTACCTTGATTCCATCTGTTGAAATGAAATGTCTGAGCACAATCCCCTCAATCAACATCATGTAGCACTTCTCCATGCGCATGAAACATTAGTTTGTTCACAACGTTCCAATACCTTTTCCAAATTAACTAATGCTATTTCAAAGGCATCCCCATAGGGTGTAAATTCATCCATGAAAATTTCAAGATAGTCATTCAAGAGATCCGAAAAGATACCCAATATTTCCCTTTCAAAAGTTGTTGGTGCATTACAAAGGCCAAAAAGAAGGACTATGTATGCAAAGGTACCCCAAGGGCAGGAAAAGGTTGTCTTGTCTTGGTCTTCTGGGGCAATATGCATTTGATTATAGCCATTGAACCCATCCAAGAATGGGAAAAAAGTTTTCCTAGAGAGATTATCCAAACCTGGTCAATAAATGGTAAAGGAAAATGCTCCTTTTGGGTGGCCTTGTTAAGTTCTCTATAGTCTACATAGACTCTCCATTTTCCGTTCTTTTTCGGAACAATGACAAGCACAGATACCTAGTAACTGTCAGAAATGGGGTAGATGAAATTAGCATTAAGGAGTTTTTGTAATTCCTCTTTCATTATCTCCTTAAGTGTGGGATTCATTCAGTGCTGCATTTGTCTAACTAGTTTGCAACCCTCCTTAAGGTAAATGCAGTGAGTGCATAGGCCAGGTTGAATTTCTTTAATATTAGTATAGTCCCGTGCAAATGCCTTTTTATATTTATGTAACAGCTGTATCTCCAATCTGTTTTTTTCAACAATCAAGTTAGGATTAATGTTTAAATATTTCCCTAGCTCAATTTCAACAGGACCGATGTCAATATGCAGAGTAGTTTTCAAATGTTCAATATTTACGTCATCTACCTCATCTTCTTCCCCTGGATCTCTAATAGAGTCAAAAAAGAGTGAATTGCTAATGAAACCATTAATAATGTCATCCTCTATTTCATCCTTAAAGTATTTTTCTTTTCCAAGTGTGAGGAGAGGTAGGGAAAAATTAGATTCGGGTTCAAATTCGTCCCACTAGGGACTATTCAAATCCATATGTGTTTTCACCACGGGGGCTTGACTTAATGACCCTTTGACCTATCATGTGCATTCGTGGCATATTAAACAATAACCTTAATTTCACTACATATTGTAAAATGCCCCTAAAAATCACATTATTTAACCCCCTACCAATGAAAAACTAATACACCTTCCCAATTTTAAAAACCCCTAATTCCACTAGATATTGTAGGTACCATTTTTTCATTAACATTTTTATACCCCTTTATATTTTTTCATTAACTTTGAGCTCCATTTTTTATACCTGCCAATATAAAAACCCTTTACCCCTTATATATCCCCCAATATATTATGCCATTTTTCCCTCAATATATATCCCCTAATATGAACCCACGTGGTATGGTATTGCTCCCCTAGTGAAGCCCCTATGAGTTTCGTTGGGGGTTAAAGATTCATGTTCTTAGTGGCTTGCCCATCTGAGATCACCATAGATCTGGATCTACATCCGATAAATGCGTCTACAGTGGCTAGCCATGGTCTCCCCAAGATTAAATGATGACCCCCCAGGTTGGATTTAGTTTGTAAAATGATAAAATCAGCCGGATAATTTCAAGAAGCTATAGTGATCACCACTTCTTCTATCATTCCCTCAGGCTTGACACGGGATCTATTTGCTAATTCAAGCACTGTAGGTATAGGTCTAATTCCATGAAGCCCTAAAAAGATAAAAATATCTTTGGTCATTACATTAATGGCTACCCCTGAATCAATCAAAGTGTTAGTTATGGGTTGGTCATCAAAATGGACAGTCACTATAGGATTTCCTCGATCATTATATTTAGTCAACAGAGGCTGATCAAGCATTAGTTCGGACAGTTTCCCCATAACATGGATAGTAACAGGGTCTTTCGGTTTCCTTCTAGGCTTTTTGAAACACAAATATCTCACTATTTTGGCATAGATAGGTACTTCATTAAGAGCTTGTAATAGTGGAATCCGCACATACAAATTTTGTAACTACTTGAGGAACTCAGATTCAGTTTGTGAGGCTGGCTCGATTTGAATTAATCATTGAGGGTATGGAGGATCATGAACCCTAACAGCTGAGTCAGTTGTCACAGATACACCAACCCTGCTCGAGTTGGATGATGTATAAATAGCAGGCTTTCCCGAGCTGGCTACTACAGGAGTAACAACAGTGTTGTATCAGCTGTTACAGGTGTAACAACTATTTCGGAATCGACTATATCCTTTCTAGGTGACTCACATTCTTCCTCGGTAATGATGGGAGTATGATATAGTCTTATTACTTTTCCAAATCGAATTTGAACCTCATTAAGCCCAATAGGAGTGATAATAGAAGTCTAGAAAGTAACCAGGGCATCTATGCCATGAGCTGCCTTGTTATTCGGATTGGGGTTAGGTTGCATAGGTAATTTGGGTCGGATAGAAGGTGCAGGAATTTGAAGAGGAGGCAGTTGTAACATCTGATGCATTGGTAGTGCAGAGGGATTTGGACCTTGGGCATTTCCTCTCCAATTCTAACTCCAAGGATAAGATTGCGATGGAGGATATTGCATTGGTGGAGGGGAAGGCCACTGGTTCCATGGTGAAGGAAATTGTGTTGAGGAAGGAGTAGGATATGGCCATGGAAATTTCTGACCATTATAAACATTATTCCAAGTATTAAAAGAGGAAAAATCTGGAGGCATACCTATAGGTCATTGTTGCCATGGTCTCTTTGATTCGATGAAGTAGTAAGACTGGACATCCTTGCTTGATTCCTTAAGCACTGCTTTCAATCTGGGTAGTTCTCAGCATTGACCAATGAAATGCACCAACTCACAGATGTTTCACAAGCTGGCGCTATCCAGTCTGCATTCTCTTTCTAATTCTTTCTTTTTGCATCGAGGATAGAACATTTCCAAATATGCTTCATCTTATGCTTATGCTTTCTTAACTTGTACCATGGTGATTTGGGCAGAGAGAGTACTAAAGAGGTCTATTTTAAAATCCTCAAATATATTCCCGATCTCTGATCTGGTTACTCCTCCACTTGTGGACTTATGTATCTGAACAGAAGGGTCCCAAACTGAACTTCTTCCCTTGACCGATCCTCTTGAACTCCGCAGACAAAGCTTCATTATTTCTTCAAGATGTTCTTATGATATGTCTCCTTTTCCCAACAAATTCAAATGCTCTAGACGGTCATCTCTTATACCTCTTAGGAATATAGGTTTCAGGATTTCCAGGGCTAAGTTACCAAACTTAGACCTTTGTAAATTATAATGGAATCGTTCCATGTAGTCTTCTCTCCTCTTCCTTCTGTATAATTCTGAAGATTTCTTCCTTAAAATTCTTGGTTCGACAGTAATCCTGATACTTAAAGAGGAAGACCTCCCTCATGCCATTCCAGGTTCAAATCATGCTAGCACCCAGTCTCATGAACCATCTTAATTTTTCCCCTTTCAAAGTAGCAGGAAACAATTTCAGCTTCTAGGCGTCTGTAGTGTAGTCATAACTCCTACACAGCACATCGAACTCGAACATAAAGGTATCGGAATCTCCAACAACCATCCCTTGAAAGGACAGTAGAGATGATAAAGGAATTTCCTTCATAAGGGCTTCATCATGTGTTGCCAAAATCGGGAATTCAAAAGTAACAGTACCATTTGTCTTAATATTTTCGTCCCCCATGGTTGATCCTTCCTAATGGGATGAACTGACCTCGGAATATGCAGGGGATTGACAAATAAATAAAGGATCAGGTTGTTCTAGGACCATTTTTTTCATTGCACTACCCTCATTCAAATGATGATCAACTAAATGTTGTTCCTTATGCCCCTGATGCTCCTCACTAGTCTCCCCTTGTCCTTCAATTTTTAGATTTTGATCAATAGCTTTCCATTGTTGTTTCAGATCTGGATTCTTGATATTAGGAGTGGATATATTTTTTGAAGGGTGATGAGGTCTAGACACAGAAGGTATCGATGCCTTAGGCTTTGATATAATAGCATATTTCTGTGGTCCCATCTTCCTATTATCTCTGTATGAATTAGACTGTTCCTTTTCTGCTTTTGAGATTAGATCTCCAAAGAATGTCTTTCTTCCCAAGTCTCCACTCTTCTTTTCCTTTTTACGATCCGTCTTTCCTGTAGTTAGTTACAGTGGGGGTGTTTTGGATTTCTCTATTGTCCTACTAGCACACATGGACCCTATGTGTATCAATCCTTCCTACAAGTGCTTCATTTTCTGCAGTGGTGAGCCTGCCCAAGTATGTTAGAGCGATGTGTAGGTTCTTACCTCTTGTCTTACCACCCAGAAACTGTATAGTTGAAGACACGTTGAAGTAAAACACCCAAAACTCACACTTCTAAGTGCCCCAATGTATAAATGGTGAGCCCACCCAAGTATGTTAGAGCAATGTGCATGTTATTACCTCTCGTCTTACTGCCTAGCAATTTCTGACTAAGAACACCCTATCATCAAACAAAAAATTTTGGTTTATTGGATTGTCACTTCCATCCCCGGAAATGATGCCAAAATTTAGACTATATTAATCACTATTAAATGACTAAGACGGTACACATAAATTATCAATCCAAGGACGTCTTTTATCTCAATGACAGTTGCATTATCTATGTCGATACATCAAACCAGAAACAATAAAAATAAATAAGAATCATCGTTGAATCTATTGTTGAAACTTAACACTCGTGCAGGAATAAAAAAAATCTAAAAGAATGTAATCATGCCTCAATTAAATGGTACCTAGCATGCCACACAAAAATTACACTAGCTGTTATTTCTAATCACATCCATGTAACCGCATGATAATATTGAAACTGAAGCAGATCTACTTACAGCCAAAACAACAACAACAACACTCCACAAATAAGCAATGCAAATAAGAAATATAGTACAACTAATTTAACCACTGTAGTCCCTGCTAAAGAGGAGGGCCCTTCCTCCCTAGCAAGGCATAGGAAGATATAGAAACTAAATGAAAATTAAACCAGACAACGCATGTAACAATAGCAACATGATATCTTTGAATTGATGTGACCAAAATTACAAAGCCAAAAGTAATATTTTTCTCTGCTAACCCCCTAACCTCAAAGGTCAAGAGTTATATAATTGTTACATGTTCAAAAAAATGAGGAACGGATCAGTCATGAGAATCTTATGATTCTCATGCTGATCAAAATAAGATACATATAGTTACAACCAATTCCTTAATAAAAATTCTGATTGGGAGAATATAGATTACAATCAAAACTACCTAAAATTTGTCATTCTAAAATATAATATGTAATGAATTCTATAGCTGTCATGGAAAACGATAGTTGTAGTGTAACAATAATTGAGGATAGGTCGGAATCCGAAATTTGACGATATCCAATCAACAATACAACTATAACAACAGTTTGTAATAGCGATTCTGTAACAACGTTGTGATGTAACAACATCGTAGTGTAACATCTCACTGTAACCTCACACTTTCAACAGATTTTGTACGCCGCATGCTCTAGGTCTTTTGTGCTAATAATAACATCTCAAAGGACAACAAAATACTAGAGAACTTCTTCCAACATTCATCTCAGTTAGCCAAAAAAAGGAAACAATACATCATAATAATCAATGAAATGGAAAGATAATGAAATAAGGTAAAATAACATTGTTTAAGATATAAAAGAAGGGAAAAAGGCAAAGGTAATCCCAAGGTTTGAGGTCACAAGGTAAAAATGGGGGAAAAAGATGTAGGAAATAAGTACAAAAATGGCACCCAACGCCTACCACAACGAGTCATCATGCTATCCCATGCATAGATAATCCCTTGTTTAACCCTCTATTTTTCCACTATGGTACAATTTTTTTTTTACATAAACATAGGGCCTCTTCTTTCATGTTTATCTTAAACCACACCACTACCTCAGCATTCGGACACCACCTCCAACATTTCCAGATCAATCCATCACCACCCCATGTCATTTTGGGCTCCAAAATCTGCAAAAAATAGATTTCTACAAGAAGATGATCTCTTCTTGTAGCACACCTGTGCAAGCACTAGAACCATTCGATTATGGCTTCGCACATCCATAGCAGTAGAAAAAGGGTGAAGATATGATCCTGAAGGCAACCAAAGGACCCCAGGGAGGAAGATACATCAACAGTATCAACTTGAAGCCACCATGAGGTACTTGTAAAAACACAGCAAAGAAACACAACAAGCACCTCACATAGGAAATAAAGACACAAAAAATAAAGGCAGCTCCTGTGATGATTTATCCAATGCTCTAGCTCTCTGAATGAAAGACCCTGCAACCATTTGGCAATGAGGTAACGCTTAGGTCTGAACCTCTCATCCTCTTGCTATGCATATTTGACTAAAATGAATTAATGTTGAGGAGAGGAGGTTTAATAAGATAAAATGTGGTCAATTAACTTGGCCACCTACGACAGTGAAACTAAAATAAATGTGGATTTGGCATGCAACTTAGACCTATCACACCAGTGGAAATGAGATCACAAAGAGTGGGTGTTGATTACGAGGTCGAAGGTAATGATCACTTCGAGTTGGGCCAACGGTCCAAATGAGGAAATCTCGTGCGAGGGACACCTCAGTACAACACTCCAAGACCACTCGAAATAGCATATAATTTATCTCAACTCACTTCCCCTCACGTATACGCTCATTTAAAAAATATTTAAGGAAAGGACGAAGTTGGTAATAAATAGAGGAGGTTCGATCACTGATCAATTGTGCTTATAGGAAGAACTACAGGAAATCCTGCAATTGATACAGGAAGCTTCAAGGAATGCTACAAGGTGATGAAAAGAAGCATGAAAGCCACCAAAAGGGTCAATTACACATTAAAATACCACTCTCCATTCCATAACATATGTTCACAGAGGTAAGTGACCATCACCTCCATCAAGTTCACAAAAAATATCCATAATAGTCTGAATGCAATAGTGTCATAATTGGGACAATTGAGGAAGTTTTGTGAAGAGATAGGAGATAAAAAAATCATTTTGAAGTGAAAAGAGTCTTATAACCACTGTCACCAGCCAATTTTACACTAAGGCCATATAATAATACCTTTTGAACCCGAGTCAGACACAACGTGGAGAAATAGGGGGAGGGTTTAATAAAAGAGAACCTACATATAAAAAGAGAATTCAATTACACTCTCATGTAGAAGATATTTTTAGGACGCATCAATGGTTGGGTTTATTTGAGCTCCTAAGAGGATATGATGATGAGATAGCTTGAGAATTTGAAATGGCCCTACACTCTCAAGCAGATGTCAGTGCCACTACTTTGGTAAGGGGACTAGCTATAACCATCACACCTGAAATGATCAGCAGAATAACAGCACTACCCCTAAGAATTAGTGGAATAGAGAAGACAGGGGCACTAGTGCCTTTGCCAAGAAAAACTTGTTTTTGACCAATGAGAAGCACATAGAAGACAAAAATGGGGTCAGAAGGGAGAGTTTACCTTACCCATGGGATGAAGTAGCCTACCACATCTTCAAGTACATTTCTTGTGAAGGCAAACTGAGTGTAGTCTATGGCTACCATTTCATATTGTTTCATGAGCTTAGATTTAAAGAGTATTTTCCTTTGGAACAGAGGCTAAACACACCCTACCTCCTCCTCCACTCCATTAGATACATGAGCCAAAGGGTTAGAGAAGGGAAACACCAACACTTGGCTCACCATCGTTTGATTAAATTAATAGTGGAGGATTCCCTCAATAATATCATAATTCTTGTGTTGTGGTCTAGTTTCATTGACATGGACAGAGAGACTCTGATAGGGACACAAAACATCACTCTTGGAGATACCCCTGCCTCTAGCCTTAGAGATACAAATGGTAGAACAGAGGATGAAGAGACTACAGAAGAAGAGATGGAGAAAGAGGAAGGAAAAAGAGAGGATGCAGAGGAAGTTGTTGAGATTCAGCAAGATGATGATCCTAGTGAAAATTAAGCACCTACACTAGGTGGGGCCCACAGGCTATTTTTATGTGTATGTCTATTTTTAGAATGGTGAGCAAATTCTATTTATAGATGAGGTTCTATTTTCAGATGCATGTGCATAGATCGCATGTATAAATATATAATGCATGTGATTATTATTATCTCTTAATAATAATTGGACAAAAAATATTAATATATTCTCTTGAAGCACTTGATTTCAGTTAACTGAAGTGGCAAACCAGTTAGCTGAAGGAATTTTGAGTTCTAATGTTGGCTGGTGGGGCATGCAAGTGGACATAGTTGTAACTAAGTGATTCGAAGTTGTAACAGATTTGGATGTGTAGTTATGTGAGTTGTAAAGTAGTTTAACTCAGTTAAGTGAGTTAAACTTAGTTGTGCTAGTTGTAACTAGTTGTAACTAAAGATACACTAGTGAGAGATCAATGAATTAAATATTAAATTATTTCACATGGAGTGATATCACATGCAACTGAATATTTACTACTGTTAACTACATGCATGTCAGATCCAGTGGAGACCCAGTTGAGAGATAGGTGAAAGGGACAATTTGACTATCAGTTGTGACATTAGTGGGTGCATTCATGCAACAATACACACATTGGAGATGAAAATGAGGATTTTGCAGTCAAGGCAAGGTAGTATCTCATTCATACAGGGATTTTGATCAGCACAGATTGCACAGTGGAGGTAGGCTGTCAGGAGGCAGTAAATTGGCACATGTATTTGCCAATTTTTGTATGACAGTGTGAGACAATTGTATATTGTACTGAGAGCTCTTGGATTATATTTTTGTATGATATTATCTCATGATCCACGATATATACATAATATATGATAGTGGGGTTTTTAGCTTTATGCTTTCCCGGTAAAAACATATGTGTTATGTGTGATTAATCTTTCTTCATGTGTTTTCAATTGGCGATCGTGTTTTAAATTTCCGCAAAGATTTTTGTAGAAGCGATTTTGCATTTAACAGTGGCATATAATTGTTAGATTAGGAGAATCCATGAAATACATAATTGTATTAAAATTTCTACAGAAGTGAAGGAAACTGATGAGTAGGAAGAAGAGAAGGAAGTATAATAGTAGACTGTGAGCCCTAAAAAAACCACTAAAATCTCCCCTTAAAAAACTAGTCTTTCACCAAGAAACATCGAGGATGAAGTGGATGCCACCTTAGCCACTTTAATCACCCCTATGAAACCCTAGAGGAAAATGCAAAGGAAAACTCCCATGTATTTTAATACCATAAAGAGCACTAGGGTGAAATAAGGAAGACCTAAAAATCCAACAGAGGTCCACATTACCATTGAGGAATCCCCTAGCAAGAAGGAAGAAATAGGAAATTACTTCCACAATTTAAGGAAATTACTTCCACAAAAACCAAATCCAGGGCACCCACGACCTATGTAAGAAGGAAATATACTAGATTAGCATCCTTAAAATAGTTAGAGGCACCCATAGACCTCCAAGGAGAAGAGAAAGAGATGTTACAGGAAAAGTAGAGTGTCCTACAAGAAAGATAGGGTATGTTGTAGGAAGAACAGAAAGTTCTTCTGGAAGAAAATAATGCACAAGGGGAAGGGGAAAAGGCACCAATAGAAGGAAAAGTGCCAAAATTGAAGGAGAAAAGGTACAAGGGGAGGCACAAGTTGTAAAACAACAACCACAAGAAGAAGCTAACTCTCCAAGAACTTTCCAAAAAGGCATCATAGAATTCCAAGAACCTACCCCGCAACCTAGTTTGATATCTTACTACAAGTTTATTGAAGGAGGGAGGCTCATCCCTGAGAAGCTCTCAATCCCTCTCTCTTATGATCTAGAGATAGAAAGGGGGCACACCCTCAGGTGGATGAAAATTTCTAAATCCAAAAATTTTGAGGATGTGGAGCTAATGGAGGAGAGATGTATTGAGATGGGAAAGCACATAGTTGATGTCAGACTCAGAGAATCAGTGTTGAGAGAACAGTTATAAGCAGAGCAAGCAGAGAACATGAGGTTGAAGGAGAAGTTACAACAAAAGGACACACAACTTGCCGCTATGGAAAATCTTTGCATTGAAGCCATGCAATATAGACATACTTCTAATTCTTATGCAGTTTTATTGAACGAGTAGTGGTTTAAATTTCAGATTAAGACCTTAGCAAAACATGGCTCTTTATCCTTTCAAAATTATAGAAATTAATTGATTTTTTCAGGTAGTCTAGTGTGGAAGAAAGGGCTACGATGGCAGAATTTTACCTGCACAACCTCATTTAAACTGACATGATTATTTGAGACCCCAATTCTAGGTTAGGTGATATGCAGTTGATGGAGGCTAGTATCTTGGGTAAAAATTGAAGAAATAAGGGTAGAATAAGCCAAGAGGGTGATGAATAGGGAAGAAAGAGAAACCCTCCAAATCATGGAAGAACTAATAAGCCCTAGAGGTATCATCAACAATCACCAAATGATATCCAATTAAGTTGACCTTGTAATCAAATACATTAACATCCAAGCACAAGCAATATCACCTTTTTATGACATCTCCAAATTACTAGGAGAAGAAATTGTAGAGGAATGCCAAAGAATATGGTATGCTCTACCACTTAGCTTAAAGAAAAATGAGTACCATACTCCAGATATATTGATACCATCCCTAGAAATAGCACCATTCTACAAAAGAGAAATGAAGAGAATGAAAATTGAGTGGATAGGATTAAAGCTAAGGCCACCTTTGCTGTTGGGGCTACATGAAGGGAGAGATAAAACAGAGGACCAAAAGTAATATGAGGAAGCTACCAGAGCTTTAAAGGAAATCATGAGAGGTTTGAGTTTCTCAAAGGATGAGAAACCATTTCAGTAGGGGGCTGATGATGATGCCCATCATTAGGTATATTTTAAGGGGTTATCGTGTCACCTTTTAGCTTATTTAAACACTCTCTCTCTCTCACATTTTATTACATTTTTTCATATTTTTATTAGTGAGAATGGTGTAAGAGGATTGTCATGACTTGAATCCTAACATGGTTTAATTACAGGAAATGAAGGAAATAAGGCTATTTTTGAGTGAGATTCCATGTCAAGGCTCGGAGTAGACAACAAGGAGAAATCATAGGAATTTTTTCCACCTTCTTAACTTCAACAATCATCCCAATATCTCCCAAGATCCTCCTCCAACAGTTCGAAGTCAAAGGTAGTCGAGCAAGTGAATGTTAAGAAGGAGCCAAGCTCCACACCTCTCAAAGTTCAAGGAGAAAAATACCTACCTTTTAGGGAGTTGTTGGTAGTTGTCCATTAGTATAAATAAACAAGAGAAAGAGATCAATAGAATTGGATTTTCAGAGTAAGGTAGATAACTCTTGGCTTTGTATTAGAGATATTTTCACTGTCATTTTGATGTAATAAACTTATTATGAAATGAGAATGAGAATTTTTCTTACCTCTCACTGATTTTATTCCAGAGGACTGGAACGTGTGGTTAGGGCCCAATCCATGAGTTGTAGTCTCTCTTGTGTACATTTTCATTTCCTTTATGCTTTAGTATTTTGGTTGATGTCATTGCATTTTAGTAGCATCTGAAAAATGAAAACTATGTTGATAGTCCCCCTCTCTCACCTCTTCCATTGGAACTTGAGGAGGAAGGTATTCCACCACAAGCCAAAAACATTCAGTTTATTATTTCTTGGAAAAGATAAAATAATGTTCATTTTTTTTATCATCAATATGTTGTATATTAGAGGTTGTATTTATGTTTTAGGTGAATGAGTAGCTTAAGTTAAATTCAACTCATATTGCCATTGTTTCCATGATAGTTTATTGATTATCAATGCATGAGTGAATGTACTGGTTGTATGTTTGGATACAACATCAGAGAAGGACCCCCCTTTTAGTACTATCACTTTGGACTTCAACCTTCCTTCAGTTTCCTTCCATTCTTCTACCCACAACCTTGTTTTGAATATCATCTTCACAACCACCGAGAGCAGTCTGCTTGGTGCAAGACAAGCCTTAGAAAGGTTCTGATCTTGTCCAAGGGAGTTGTTCATCCCTAATCCACTTAGATACACCATTCCCTCACCTTTCCTTACCTCCATTCCACCATTCCTAGCATAAAACCCTCTCATCCTGTTTCATGTAGCATTACAAGACTTCCTATAGCAAAAAGAGGGATCATGTAGCATATTCCTATAGCATCATTGGGAGCCACCTCCTTCACTCCAGAATCACTCCTCCACCTCACCTGAAATTAGTGTGAGCCTTAATGTACACCAAGCTTTGAATTCTTTGTCCAAGGACGCTCATAGGTCACCCAAACTCCTTCTTCTCTTGCTAGAAAATAGATTAATTTGAGTGTGATTATTCCATGATAGAATACATCATTAGCACAATAGATAACATGAATTATATATAATTTAATCCATCATTGATTCAGTGTGTGTGTAAAGGTAGAGTAATTCCCTTTTTGCAAGTCAATTGAGTAGTCTAGAGAATGAATTCAATCTAGTGTAATTTCCCTTCTTGTAACTAGAATAAGTGTTAGTCTTTTCCATTGAAAAAGTAGAAATTAAGTAGATGAATGAGTGAAATAATGCATAGCTTATTTTCTTGTAAACATAATAGTGTTCATCATTTTCTTTCATTCTTGAGTTGAAATTAGAAGTGTGACACACTTCCTCCTTAAGAATCGCCGTAATTCTATGTTTGTACGAACCCCTGATTGATAAGTAAAGTTGAGTAGCCTCTGGGAGTTGCAACACTCTTGGTACAATACTAAGGCTCACTAGTTGGTTCATTTAATTCAATTTGAGGGTATAACTTGAGTCATGTATAGTGGTTCCTAATTTTTTGAAGCCCTGGTTGAGTTTATTTTGAGTTGTAATTAATTAATCCAATTTATCTGAGTTAAAGTCGGTTTAACTAGTTCCGACTATTGGAGGAACTAGTGGAAAGCCAAAGTGTGGAAGTGGAACTTTAACCATACTCAGTGTCGGGAACAAGGCTCGATTGGTCTGCAAAGGGTATGCCCAAATAGAAAGGGTATATTTTGAGGAAACCTTTTCACTAGTAGCAATAATAGAAGGTATTAGAAATTTTATTTCCTTTTCGAGACATAAAACATCAAAGTATATCAGAGGGATGTTAAGTCTGCATTTCTCAATGTATATCTGGAAGAATAATTTTACAATGAGAAGCCAGAAGGATTTATGATGACCACAGATAAAGGGTTTGTGTGAAAACTAAAAAATGCCTTATATGGACTCAAACAGGCTCCCAAAGCTTGGTACGAAAGGCTAGATAAATACCTTCAGTATCAAGGCTTTAAAAAGGGTATTTTTGATAGAAATTTATACATAAAACTTTGAATCCTACCATCTACTAATTTTAATAGTATATGTGGATGACATAATATTTGGTAGCGACATGGAACAACTGGGCATCAATTTGAAAAATGTATGCAGAAAATGTTCAAAATGTCCATGATTGGAGAGCTACCCTTCTTTCTGGGACTGCAAATCTCTCAATCTCAGAAAGGAGTGCCTATCTCCTAAGCCAAATATCTCCGAGAAACTCTAAGGAATTTTGGGCTAGAATATTGCAAGCCAGTGAGCACACCGATGGTTACAGGTTGCAAATTGTGCAAACTATATGAGACACCTCCAGTAAATCGGACTTAATACAGATCCATGATAGGAATCTTGTTGTGTCTTACATCTTTAAGGTGATACAGCATGCAATTTCTAGGTCTGGTGGCAATATTTCAGGCCTTCCCTCGTGAAATTCATGTTGTTGTTATCAAAATAAGCTTCAAATATATCCAAGGAACAAAAAAGTATGGGATGTGGTATGCTAAGAGCAAGGAATTTAAGTTGAAGGCCTACACTTATGCTTATTTTTTTGGCAATATTGATGATAGGAAGAGCACTTCAGGTACAAATTTCTTCTTGGGGAAATTCTTGGTGTCATGGGTCAGCGAGAAACAAGCCTCCATTTCTTTATCGACCGCTGAAGTAGAATATATTGTTGTTGCCACTTGTTGCATGAAACTTCTATGGATGAAGCCAATTTTGAAAGATATTAAGGTAGATTTGAATGATCCTATTCCAATTATGTGTGATAATAAAAGTTCCATTAATATCTCTAAAAATCCATTCATGCATTCAAATACTAAGCATATTCCTATCAATTTTCATTTCTTAATGGAATAAATTGCAGAAAATGTTGTCAGACTTCAATACGTGGCCACTAACGATCAACTTGTAAGATATATTTACTAAGCCACTAGCAAGATAACCTTTTGAATATATCAAGTATTAGATAGGAGTTGTGACTCCCTCCTCCAAATGACTCCATCTTGGTGCGCTTTTTGGTTGCTACTCAGCATGTGGGATTACTGGAAGACTAGGTTGCGGTGGTTCAGGAGGAGTATTCAAGAAGTATTATTTTCCATTGATAGCAAAGGGGGAGAAAATTATTGGGCATTAATACAAGGGGAGAAATTAAGAATACCATGCTTAGCTTTAGGGGGAGCTAATGTTGTTGCCATCAATGCCAAAGGGGTAGATGGTTGGATAGTTTGCAATATATGGGTGGCTAATGGTTGTGAGTGTATTAGAATTTATGTCAACTAGAAAATAATGATGTGTCCAGGAGGAATCAAATGATAGATGTAGGTTTCTGGTAGAGAATCACCATAGTAGAAGGCTTCTTTAAAAATACTTTAAGTGTCTAGGAGAAATCCATTGATAGTTGCAGGTTTCTAGTAGAGAATCATTAGATTAGCAATCTTATTAAAAAGCCATAAAAATATGACTGTGGTGAATTGGGGGTCTAGGTCCTTGGCATCATCCTTCATGTTTGGAGCCATATTTCAGGTTGCAAAAGGGCTCAAACAATGCATAGGATTGTCTCGAGCAGAAAGTGCTGGGAATAATATTTCCAATGGTATGTGGAAATACGAAAATGGACATTGGAATCAAAAGATCTCGATTCCTGAAGTAATAATATTGGAGGCCTTTAAAGGAAACAAAATATCAGAATATCGAAGCATCAATATATCTGAGAGCGAAGCATATCGAAACATCAGAGTATTGAAATATTGGAGCATCAGAGCAGGAAGAATCAAAGCATCAACATATCAGAGCATCGACATATCAGAGTATTAGAGCATCAGAACTATCATATGTTTGAGCATATTAGAACCTTAGAACCTCATAAGTATGGTAAATTGAAATTTCATGAAATTTCTGAGGTTTCTAGAAAAGAGGAAATACAAAGGAATTTTGAGAAAAACCAAGGAATGTGAGGAAACTTTCTCTCTCCTCCTAATAGACATGTGGTGGCATTCGATTGGTCCTTAAGAGATGAAGTGGAAAATGATGTCAACATGATGTGGCAAGAGTTTTGGAAACATGGTAGCTAGTTGTGGAATTTTCGGGAGGTCTAATGGGACAAATCAGGGTGACATGTGTCATCACTCAAGAAGCGCCATGTGGAAGAAAGATGTAGGCATGACATTATATCAGAGCTTAGGATATCGAAGTATGAGGACCTCGTAACTCCAATGAAAATGGCATTCCAATAAAAGGGGCTCCGATATTGTTTAGCACACAGTCATGTGGAAATCAAAGTAACCAAGAGCTAAGCACTAAGGGGCTAAAGGCACATCGGAGATATGTAACATCACAATACTCATTTCTTGTGAGTTACAATAAATTGAGGCTCTGATGTAAAAGTACAGATAATTAAAAGAATGGATGGGTTGGGAGGTGGAGATTAAATATAGAGCACTTGGAGATTAAATGAAAAACAACAAAGATGGAATTTGAATGGAGCACTAAGACAAGGCAACAAGGACAATGGTTCATAGGGAAGAACTTATGGGATAAAAGAAAACCAGGCTCCTCATTCTGTGCATCACTTTCTCTATTAAATGGGAAACAGAGTTGACACTCATGTGAACTATCAAGCTCTAAGGAGAAATAAATAGAATGGGAAGTCACGGTAAAGTGCATAGGAGGAATAGGATTAAATCTCACTACGGAGATCTACACAGGGAGTTAGTGAAGAACTCAAAATCCCATTCCTATGATTAATACCATGAAAAAATTCAATGGGTAGATGCAACAACAGCAAGGGAAGACATGCAAAAGTGCACTCAAAAAGTATGTAAACATGTGGCAGAAACATCATAGTGCAGTGTGAAATAGAAGATAAAAACCATCAATTTCCATCAAGAGATTCTAAGAAAAATCATATTTTTGAATATGCTAAGAAGTGTGAGTTGTGGGAGCGTTACAAAATGAGTACCATAGCAGCTGAGGCGTTTCCAGAGAATGTGTTGCGAGAAGGCAAAGAGTTGAGAAAATGTTGTTTATGGCAGAGGATAGAAGTGTTGTTATGTAAGACTAGAGGAGTATGTGGATCAGCAGAGGACCGAGAGCATAAGTTGATTCTATGACATATATAATTGGTATTTTTCCTTATTTTTATATGCCTATGTTTATAGCTTGAAAATTGTATGAAAAACATAAAAGTGGCAATAGCAGGTGGTGGCCTACATTCAAAGAGGTCGATGCCTCTTGAAAGTTGGTGCTTTCTATCCAAAGGGGGTTGGTGCCTCCTGTGAGTGGGTGCTCACAAACAAACTGATGTAATTAAGTCAGTGCTTAACTTACATCTCAAACAACAATAAATTGGTGGTTTTTCCCCTTTGTGTTTCGATGCGAAAAATATCGGTTTCAATGTGTGTGTGTGTTCCTCATGTGAAATATTGTTTGAACATATGTATGATTAATTTTTCCACTCAGTTTATTTATGAATGAATGCTCTCATAAGTAGCAAACAATAGAATAAAATAACTAAAATCATACTCAAGAATAAGATTTAAAGAACCTCACAATTATTGATTCACCCACCTCTCAGTAATTCCTTATTCTAACAATTGGTATCAGATCCAAGTTCCTTTAGGAACAATCTAACCACTGGAAGGTATATCTATAAGGAATTATTTCAAGGTAAGAGATTCAAGAGGCTTACTCAAGAAAAATAGCAGTCTTCGATGGGACAAACTATGCCTTTTGGAAAGTATGGATGGAAGAATATATTATGTCTCTCAAAGTGGATGTTTGGACTTCAATGCTGGTAAACTACAATGTCCCTGATAATTTCTCCTACTAATGCAGATGGTAAAAAAATGTATTGAAATAATGTTAAAGCAAATAATTCCATTCTCTTTGGTCTTAGTCAATCAAAACTTATAAAGGTTATGCATTGTAAATATGCTAAGGATCTATGGTCAAAGATTAATCAGAGTCATGAAGGGGATGATAAGGTCAAGAAGGCCAAACTCCAAACCTTCAAAGTGAGGTTTGAGAGCCTAAGAATGAGTGAAGATGAAATTATAGCAAAATACTTCCCCAGGGCCGATGAGGTAACCGATATGATTAGAGGGTTGGGACAAAAAGTCAAGGAAGAAATGATTGTACAACAAATCTTAAGATCTATGCCCATGAGATGTAATGCCAAGGTCTCAACTATTGAGGAAATGGATTATTTAAAAGATATCAAGATGGACTAGTTTCTTGGTACTCTCACAGCCTGTGATATGAGAATAGGAAAAGAGAAGCCTAAACCAAATGAAACATCATTCAAAGTATCCAAAAATGGAAAGGAGCTCAAATATCATCAAGACTGCTCTAGTTGTGAATCTGATCAGGATTTGGCTCAATTATCTAAGAAGCTAAAGCATGGCTCAGGAAACTATAAAGGAAAGTTTCCCTTTAAATACTTTGACTGCGGAAGAGTTGGACATTTTTCCTATAAATTCGCTTACAAAGAAAGGGATGAAAATAAAGATGGTCAAAAACCTGGGAAAAAAATCTTAGAAACAACAGAAGAAAAGGTTCTATAAGAAAAAAGGGGTTCTACTCCAAAGAAGATAGCTCATCACCAAAATCATATAGAAAAAATTCTTCGGAGGACGATTTAGATAAGTATCTACTTATGTCCTTTGGAACATACTCCAAGAAACAAACTATTATTGAATCTAAAGAGGAAGAAGAAAAGGAAGGAGTAGATGACCTTGAAGGGGAACTCATCAATGCCCTTGATGAGTTAAATAAGGCAAGGAAAAATAATAAGCAGATGAAGGAACAACTTCAACGTACTGAAGAAGGTATGTATAACTATGTGGGGCTTGATGCGATGGGATTTATAACTAGGGAAATTGAAAGGACTCATAATTAACAAGGGCTCATCTTAAGGGATCTTTTTTATAACAAGGGATTCTTATAAAGGCTTTACTTTTTGTAACAGATATCTAATTATCCAAGGCTCTTCAAGGCTAAGGAGTATATTTATCAAAATGAAAAACTTAAAGAGGCTATTAAAAGAAAAGATAGTCTAGTCATTCTTATAGAAGAAAAACAAGTAGCATGTGAGAAATTAGAATAATAGAACAAGTAGTTAAAACATTGTTTCTCAAGATAATAAAGGAAACAATCTCAAAAACATGCAGAGATGAAATTTTGTCCTTGAAAGTGAAACTAGAAGAACCTAAACGAATGGAAAAATTACTTCAAGATTTTATCCATGAATGGGAAAATAATGGTCAAAGTCTTGAGGTATAATTTGTCTCTCCAAGAATGGATCTAGAGGGAATAAAGACCGGTAGAGGTCTAAATGAGAAATTTGCATAAGGCACAAGAAAACTAGATTAGATTATAAATAACCAAAGGCCCTCAGGAATCAAAACAGGTCTAGGATACTCAAAGACATATGAATCTTCCATGGGGAAGAAAAAATTTAGGTCCGTTGGATTTGAAGAACCTTAGGGTTATGTAAAGAAGCATCAAGAGAGAATAAATGAAGACAAAAAGATAGTAGGACAAATAGGAGATCATCAATGGAGAATGAATCGATCAATCAAGCATCCAAGGTACCTTCTTGCACAAACTCGTAAGACTTACAACAATAGGCACGCCTATTTATTTTTTGGTCATTATGATAAGTTTCATATCTTTGGACACATTTGTTTATTGTAGAGTGATCAAAGTTAAAAGAGATGAAAATCCTATATATTATAAGTATCATAATTTTAGACCTCAAAATCCACCTCTCAGAGACCTAAATTCCTTATCTCCTTTATTAAACGAAGTTGAATGTTTCAAAAGTAGTAAATTTTGGGCACAAATCAAGTGAGTGCAAAAGCAGGTTTGAATACCTATCTAAGTTCCAAAATATTATACATTCATCCACTTAAAAGGGTAAGGGGAAGCAGAAACAAAATATTGCAAAGAGCATATAGTGTGGACTCGCTCTATCAGCTCATAATCAAGAGAACAGATGGTATGTGGATAGCGGTTGTTCCAAGCATATGACTAGGGATAAAAGTAATTTTTTGTAAATAAAAGAAAGTGGCAGAGGAAACAATGTCACCTTTGGAAACAATGCTACAACAAGAATTAACGGTAAAGAGATAGTCAATCTTGATCAAAACAAAAAGGCACAAAATTTATTGTAATGTGGAAGGTCTCAAACACAACTTACTCAATGTTAGAAAGATTTGTGATAATGGCTAGGATGTGACTTTTCTATCCAAGGACTGGGAGATCCGAAATATGAAGGATGGAAAGCTAGTTGGAAAAGAAATCAAGACTCACAACAATGTATATGTGTTTGATGACTCTAGAGTATTATGTTATTTAAGTAAGACAAAAGAAGCATGGTTATGGCACAAGATACTTTCCCATGTGAATTTTGATAGCTTGATAAGAGTCATCAAACTTGTATTTGTGAGAGGTTTGTCAAGACTGTCAAGACCTGAAAAATCAATTTGAAATTCATGTAAATTTGGTAAGCAAACCCTGACTAACTTCAAGAAAAAAAAATTTGGGTCGTCCATATCACTCGAGCTAATTCACACGGATATCTGTGCCCAAACCAGAGAAAAAATCCTAAAATAAAAAAGGTATTTTATGTTTATCATTGATGATTTTACCAGGGCCACATGGATCATGCTCTTAAAAGGAAAATAAGAAGAATTTAAACATTTCAAAAGATTCAAAGCTCAAGTTGAAAATGAGAAATTTCTAAATATCAAATTCTTAATATCAGACAGGGAGGATAATATATTTCAAAATAATTTGAAGAATTTTGTGAAGAGCATGGCATCAGAAGGCAATATTCAGTGGCTAGAACTCCACATCAAAATGGAGGGGTGGAAATAAATAACAAAACTATCTAGGAAATGGCCAGGGCCATGTTAGATGAAGTTGATGTATCTCACATATTTTGGGGAGAAGCAGCACAAGCAACAGTGTATCTGTCTAACACAAGTGGAGACATGCATCATTAAAACACCTCAAAGTGTTTGGGAGCAAGTGTTTTATCAAAATAAATGATAAAAATCTTGGAATGAGGGAATATAACTCGAGTACTCCATTCAAAGCAAAGGATTCAAGTTCTATAACAAGCAAAAAAATAAGATTGAGGATTGTATTGATGTGATAATAAATGAAATATTTGCACAACCTGAGTCTTATAAAATAAACATAAACTCAGATGGTGAAGTAAATCCAGATCTGAGGTCTTCAGATCAAGAAGAAACATGATCAAATAGTGAAGTCTAGGATTCGAGCACAACTCCAAGGCTAAAAACACCTTCCAATTATGTACAAAAAGAACATCCTTGGAGTCAGATACTTAGAGATCAAAGAGATGGTGTTCATACCAGGACAAAAATAGTTGGAAGTTTAAGTTATGAAAATATAACTATGTTATCACATACTGAACCCAAGAATCTCAGCCAAGAAAGCGAAGACAAGTTTTGGGTGAAAGAGATGAATGAATAACTTGAAAAAATTGAAAATAATGATACTTGGGGCGGCTTGTTCTAAGACCTAGACAAAAAAATGTCATTGGGACCAAATGGGTTTTCAAAAACAAGTTGAATGAGCAGGGTCAAGTAGTCAGGAACAAGGCTCTGTTGTGTAGGAATTTACAGGGTAAGTTCCTTAGATAAAACACCAAAGGTCACCACTAACAAACATATCACATATCAGTACACCAATATTTGACGTGGTTAAAACCCTCCAAGAGGGAAATAGTCCATGGCCTGAGCCAACATAGCCACTTCAGGAAATTTATTAATATAAAGAAAGAAAATTTACATAATCTTCTCTCATAAATAGTTACCAGACAAATGACTCACCATGCTCTTTAAATAGAGATCATGGACCAAACTGGTGTTAAGCCATTGATCAAGTGTCATTAATTTCGAGGAGAGAGTGAACCGTCAGATCGCTACATATCGTGACCGTCGGATTATAAGTTACAAATGTACATAGTAAAGAAACACACTTTACGTAACTCTATGCTAGAAAAAGTTATACTTAACTATTTCCTATGTGTCGGAATATCATAACATCCCCCTTTAAGAACAACTTGGTATAGGATTGAAGGATTTACAAAGGTGACACAATAGGAGACTATTTCCTATGTGTCGGAATATCCTAACATCTCCTCTGAAGAACAACTTGGGATAGGATTTAAGGATTTACAAAGGTGACACAATAGGAGAAGAAAGGAGGCATTAGAGCCTATCCCCCCTTAATGATAACTTTCCTGAACTCCAAGCATAGATTTAAGTTTGGTAAACTTCGCTTATGTGAGAGCCTTTGTAAAGATATCAACAACTTGATCATTGGTTGAATAATACTACACTTCAAGAACACGATCATGAATGAGATTTCTGATGAAGTGTATGTATAGCTCAATGTGTTTCATGTGATGATTCTTAACTGGATATTTTCATAGCTTAATCGCAGTCTAATTATCACGCCAAAGTGTAGTTGGATGTTGTTGATGAAGACCAAATTCGACAGGATATGACAAAGCCACAAGGCTTCCTTGTTGGCTTAAATTGCACCACAATACTCTTCTTCTACAGAAGAGATAGATATGGAACATTGTTTCTTACAATACCATGTAATAGGTCCTGAACCAAGAGTGAATACATAACCTGCGATAGACTTTCGATCATCAGGGTCACCAGCCCAATCAGAATCAGTGAAACTAATCAACAATGGAGATGCTCATGCACTGTAATGAATCCCAAACTAAACTATAACTCAAATATATTGAAGTATTATTTTAGCTTCTTTATAGTGACTTTCATGAGGTTTTTGCATAAACCAAGCAACAAGACCAACGAAAAATGAAATTTTAGGATGGGTATAGGTTAGATACAGAAGATTACCAACAAAGTGACTATATAAGGTAGCATCAACTTCAGGAGAAGTACAAGTGACTGAAAGGTTGAGTCCAGACTAAAAGGGAGAAGGGACTGGCTTATATTCTTCCATGTGAAAGTGGCATAGAAGATCACATGCATACTTGGACTGAGAAAGGGTAATACCTTCTTTGGATTGCAAGACTTGAAGACCAAGGAAATAATGCAAGTGTCCTAAGTCTGGCATTTCAAACTTATTTTTGAGGCTATAATTCACATGGTTTATATAGTTGGGATCACTACCAGTAAGGATAATATCATCAACATAAAGAACAAGGATGATTAATGACTTACCCACTTTCTTAGTGTAGACAGTTTTGTCAGAATGACATCTAGAAAAGCCATTATCTAAGAGAAAGCCATCCATTTTGGCATACCAAGCCCGAGGAGCTTGTTTGAGATGATAAAGAGACTTCCTAAGGTGACAAACAAGGCTAGAGTCATTTTTTATAAATATAGGGGTTGTTCCATGTAGATTTCTTCATGCAAATCCCCATGTAAGAAGGCGAATTTGACAACCATCTGATGTACTTCCCATTTAAAAGAAGTAGCAAGGGAAAGAGCAAGGTGGATAGAATTCATTTTTGCAACATGGGATAAGGTTTCAGTATAGTCAATGCCTTCAACTTGTGAAAATCCTTTAGCAAAAATATGAGATTTATGTTTATCCACTTTTCCATCTAGTCCAAACTTTTTTCTGTAAACCCGTTTGCTTTTGACAAGTTTTCTTCCCTTTGGAAGAGGAACAAGATCCCAAGTATCATTTTCCAATAAGGAAAGATATTCTTCATTCATAGCTGCATCCCGATATCGATGACCTGAGGCTTCTTCAAATGTGTCTGGATCAGGATTTTCTGGAACTTGAGCCAATAAGGAAGAGGCTCTCTTGAACTAATAACTTGTACGACGTTGATATGCAAGGTCACCTGCAAGAGAACCTGCTGCATCCAGAGTGGAGCGGACCCATTTTAGAAACTGTGGGGCTGAACGAAGATATTAAGGAGTTGGAGGAGGATTTTCATCCTCACTATCATCATCTGAATTATAAGGAATGTTGTCAAAATTATAAGAGATAGAGAGAGATGGCACATATGTCGAATTAGGCTTGCAGGACAAAGGTGGCACACCCACTGAACTAGGCTCGCAGCCCATTATATTTTCATCAAATTTTACATCTCTTCTAATGATTACATTTTTGGATTTGGGTTGAATAAGTCTATCTCCTCTGACATCTTCAGAATATCCAACAAAAATGCATTTTTCACTCTTAGGTTCTAAGGCTTTATGTTTCTCATCTAGAATATGGGCCCAAGCTTCACTTCCAAAAACACGAAAGTGACTTACATCTAGTTTGATTGAGCTCCAGGCTTCTTCTGGAGTTATATTACTTAAAACCTTAGTATGAGTGCAATTTTGCTATGTAATTTTCACGATTAATTTCTTCTACCCAAAAATTAAGAGTAAGTCCTTTAGATTGAAGCATACAATTAGCCATTTCTTTTAGAGTGTGATTCTTCCTTTCAGCTACACCATTTTGTTGTGGAGTATATGGAACAATATGTTGCAATTCAATGTCATGCTCAATGCAAAAGTTGATAAAAATTTTGTTAACATATTCTCCTCCATTTTCAGATCTTAACTTAAGAATTTTATGTCCAGATTGTTTCTCAACAAAGGCCTTAAAAGCCAAGAACATGTTAAAATATTCACTCCTGAGATTTAAGAAGTATACCCAAGTGCGTATAGAAAAATCATCAATGAAAGTTAGGAATTACTTGTTGCCAAATAAATAAACAACTGCAAGTGGACCACATAAATCACTGTGCACAAGCTGCAAAGGGGTTGAAGTGTGCCAAGAGGCACATTTGTCAAAATTTTCCTGATGATGTTTTCCGAGTACACCACCGTAAAAAATACAATCTCGGAAAGATACCATAGGAAGATCTGTCACCATATTTTCTTTACATCGAATTTGAAGAGAACAATAGTTTAAGTGACCAAATCGCTCATGCCAAAGTTTGCTCACTTCATGATTATGAGTAACAAAAATAGAGGGAAGACATGATGACCCAAAATTGTCAAACTTATACAACCTTGGGGAATCATCAGCAATGCCAATAGCTAAAATATGTTTATCATGAGGTGAGAATTCTGTTGTTTTCCCTTCACCTTAATGAGTTATCTGATAAATAGTTAGAAGGTTGCAGGACAAGGTAGGAACACATAATACATCATTAAACTGACCATTATCTAGATGAATGGTTCCATACCCTACAACATTAAGAGATCTATCATCACCAACATACATGTTTTTGGTGTTACAATCATTTAAAGAAGAAAACATGGCTTTATTTTTTGTCGTGTGGTAAGAGGTTCCAAGATCAATGAGCCACTCATGAGAATGAGAAGAAGAAGATACATTCAATGCATAACCAAATCTTGATGCTTGAAAACCACAAGTATAAAGTGCCATTCCTGAAGATGAAGTTGAATAGTTCTCCAAATTGATGTTGTGCTTCTTCATTGTTGCTTCCAAGGCTTCCATATTCTTAAAACATTTTGACTCTACGTGGCCATCAAGATTACAAAAATTGCAATTTCTATGTGTCTTCTTCACTTTGTTTTTATTTTCCTTATCAATTTTTTGAGTTGATTTTTCAGTTTGCGCCTGAAATTTCTTAAGACCCTTGTTTGGTTTAGGATCATTCTTTTTTGGATTTTGCTTCTTAGGATTCTTTGGATATGGTTGCTACTGGGTTTCTAAGGCTTTCTTAGAAGAGTTTCCAGTATTAATAAGACCAAGGTGTAAGATTTTTTCTTTTTCTCTTATCAAAGAATCACAAAAGGCATCAAAAGAGGGGGACTCATAGGTTGTTCCTTGAGAAATGAGGGCTTATCTAGTGGAATGGATGTTGGAATCAAATACAGAGTATGCAGGGCCAAGCTTAGCAAGAATGAAATAGATAAGACTACCATCTTCCTTTTTTACCTTACAACCTTCTAAAAGAAGTCTAAGGGTCTTGAATTTGGACAAAAAATCTTTAATAGAGGAGAATTTATTGGGTTCCAAAGTAAGCAACTCATTTTCAAGTTAGCAGGCTCTGATTTCATTTTGAATGTCAAAAACAATATATAGCTTTTTCATAGCTTCATGAGGGGAGTCAATTTCTTGGATATGAAATCTAAGATCTTGAACAATGGACATTCTTATAAACCCTCATGCTTGATCTTATTTATTTTCCTATTTATCATTTTTATCTTATCAGTAAGTTTAGATTTTTGTCTTGTGGCTATTCTATAAATCCCCTTACTTCTAAGTAAGTCTACCATGTAGGATAGCCATTGGAAATAATTGGTGTTGTTAAGAATAACCTTGCATGAACTTTCCATTTTTTAAAAATTGAAGTTGAAAAAGTTGAAATTAACTGCTCTAATGGAAATCTCTCAAAAAATTAGGCCAGTTAAAAAAAACGGTTCTAAAAACGGCTTCTGGATGAAGAAGTTATGCCTTTTTGAAGAAAAGATGGAGTAGATGCCAAGTAGTTACATGATAGGTTGAAAGTTGATGATGAAGTTTCACTTTAAAAAAAAATCGCCAAACCCCTCTCCACCCTTTTCCAAACTTAATATAATAAGCTCACTTTTTTAAAAAAATACTACTTTATGTGACCTACTTGTATAAATAATTGAGAGTCACTTTTACAATGTTACTTTTACATGTGTTTTTTAAATAGAACCCTTTTAAAAAAAACAACTTGCCAAAAGGATTTTTAAGAAAAACTAACTTGACAAAAATATTTTTAGAAAAATATGTTTGGCAAAGAGACTTGAAACCAAGACCTCTATTCTCATAAAGTAACTTCACACCAAGTGAGATAATAAAAGGATTTTGTAATTGTTTGAAAGGAGGAAGGGGTTTTTTTTTATTTTTTATTTTTTATTTTTTTTTATCTTCGGTGTACGTGGCTTTTCCTACAAAAAAAACACAAACGTGCACACAACAAACAAAAAAAATACAAGCCTTACGACAACACGTTATATTTCTTATTATTTAGTTCGACAACTATATATTTTTCTCATTATTCTAATTTCCCAAGATCGCACAAGGTCGTGTGGAAAGAACATACGTAGCTGAAAAATCTTGTCTTCTTATTTCTGCTTTTTCATATCGCACATAGAGCATAGAAAAGAGCAGAAGCAGAGAAGAGGGTATAGATCCTGTAATTAAAATAAAAAATAAAAAACTATAAACCGAAATAAACAAAGGGATTAATAAATGTAACTGCAAAAATAATGTTGTATACCTCCATATCTAAAATTACATAGCTTGGGAAACCGATAACCTTTTCGCATGAAATGAAAGGGGTTCCTCACTCTAATAGAGGCTCCGGACACAATAGATCAGTTCTCCCGGCCCAAAAGTGGTCAGAAATAGTATATCTAAAAAACAGTAGTGCATGTAGTCAAACCGGCTTCAGATTTGGATCAACAACAGATGCGGCCCTCAAACCAACTTTGATACCATGTAGGAATTTACAGGGTAAGTTCCTTAGATCAAACACCAAAGGTCACTACTCACAAAAATATCACGAATCAGTACACCAGTATTTGACGTGGATAAAATGCTCGAAGAGGGAAACATTCCACTACCTGAGCCAACACGGCCACTTCAAGCAATTTATTAATATAAAGAAAGAAAATTTAGATAAGATTATCTCATACGGTTACCGGACAAATGAACCTCCATGCTCTTTAAATAGAGATCATGGACCAATTGAGTGTTAATCCACAAATCAAGTGTCAGTAATACCGAGGAGAGAGTTAATTGTTGGATCACTACATATCATGATCGTTAGATTAAAAGATACAAATGTACATAGTAAAGAAACACACTTTACCTAAATCTACACTAGAACAAGTTATACTTTACTATTTCTTATGTGTCGGAATATCCTAATAGATTGGTCTGCAAAGGCTATGCCCAGATAGATGGGGTATATTTTGAGGGAACCTTTGCACCAGTAGCAAGACTAAAAGATATCAGAAATTTTCTTCCTTTTATAGTCATAAAAACATCAAATTATATCATATGGATGTGAATTCTACATTTATCAATGGATATATGGAAGAAGAGGTTTACATTGAGCATCTATAAGGATTTATGCTCACCACAAATGAAGGGTTTGTGTGAAAATTGAAAAATGCCTTAAATGGACTCAAACATGCTTCTAGAGCTTGGAAAGAAAGGCTGGATAAATACCTTCAACAACAAGGCTTTAAAAAGGGTATTGTTGATAACATAAAATCTGAAGGCAACCATCTACTAATTGTAGTAGTATATGTGGATGACATAATATTTGGCAATGACATGGAACAACTGGGGCATCAATTTGCAAAATTTATGCAGATAGAGTTCTAAATGTCCATGATTGGAGAATGTTTATCTCCCAATCCAAATATCTCTGAGAAACTCTATAGAATTTTGGGTTGGAAGATTGCAAGCTAGTGAGCACACATAAGGTTACAAGTTGCAAACTGTGTAAAGAATATGAGACACCTCTAGTAAATATGACTGAATATAGACCCATGATAGGAATCTTGTTGTATCTTACTGCTTCGAGGCCAAAAATCGTGCAGGTTGCAGGTATAATGCCCAGATTTTAGGCCTCCTCTCATGAAAGTCATGTTGTTGATGTCAAAAAGATCTTCAAATATCTCTAAGGAACAACAAATTATGGGTTGTGGTATGTTAAGAGCAAGGAATTTGAGTTGAAGGCCTACATGGATTTTGATTTGGTTGGAAGTATTGATGATAGGAAGAGCACTTCAGGTGCACCTTCCTTCTTGGGAAAATGCTTGGTATCATGGGTCAACAAGAAACAAGGCTCCATTTCTTTATCAACCGTTGAAGTAGAATATATTGCTGCTGCCACCTGCTGCATGAAAATTATATGGATGAAGCATACTTTGAAAGATATTAAGGTAGATTTGACTGATCCTATTCCAATTATGTGTGATAATACCAGTGCCATTAGTATCTCTAAAAATCCAACTATGCATTCAAAGACTAAGAATATTCCTATAAAGTTTCATTTTTTAAGGGAACAAGTTGCAAAAAAAGTTTTCAAACTTGAATACGTGGCCACTAAAGAATTCTTAGAAAAACCAAGGAATGTGAGGACTCTTTCCCTCTCCTCCTAATAGACACGTGGTGGGGGTCGATTGGTCCTTAAGAGATGAAGGTGCAAATGACGTCAACATGACGTGGTAAGAGATGTGGACATGTGGCAGTCTGTTGTGGCATTTTCGAGAGGTCTAACGGGACAAATCAGAGTGACATGCATCGTCACTCGAGAAGCTCCACATGGAAGGATGGTGTATGCATTACATCATAACATAGGTCTGGATATCAGAGTATAAGTACCTCGTAACTCCATTGAAAATGGCATTCTGATAAAATGGGCTCCGATTTTGTTTGGAAGACAGTCGTGTGGAAATAAAAGGAACCAATAGCTAAGCATTGAGGGGCTAAAGGTACATCAGATATATGTGACATCGTAAAACTCATTTCTTATGAGTTACGATATATTGAGGCTCCGATGGAACAATACAGAGAATTAAAATAACGAATGGGTAGGAAGCTGGAGATTAAATGGAGAGAAGTTGGATATTAAATGCAAGAGAAAAAATATGGTATTTTAAGGGAGCACTGAGATAAAGAAACAAGGACAATGTGTCACATATAAGAACTGATGGGATAAAATAAAACTAGGTTCCTCATTCCGTGCACGTCTTGCTCTATTAAATTAGAAATAAAGTTGACACTCCTCTGAACTCTCAAGCTTTGAGGAGATATAAATAAGCATGGGAAGTCACGGTAGAGTGCACAGGAGGACTGGGAGTAAATAACAGTATGGAGATCTACACAGGGAGTTAGTGAAGAACTCAAAATCCCATTCTTATGATTAATACCATGACATAATTCAATGGGCACACGTAACAACAGCATGGGAATACACGTAAAAGTACACTCAAGTAGTAAGGAAACATGTTGTAGAAACAAAATAGTGCAGTTTGCAATAGAGAATCAAAACCATCGATTTCTATTGAGAAATTTAGAGAAAAAGAGTATTTTTTAATCTAATGAGAAGTGTGAGCAGTATAAGTGTTGTGAAACGAGCACTAGAGTAGATCTGAGGTGTATGAAACAGAGAGTGTGTTGCGAGAAAGAAAAGAGCTAATGATATGTTGTTGATGGCAGAGGATAGAAGTGTTGGTGTGTAAGGCCGGAGGAGTCTGCAGATTAGTAGAGGACTGAGAGTAGAAGTTGATTATGTGACATATCTTATTGGTACTTTTACTTATTTGTATATGTCTATGTTTTTAGTTTGAAAATTGTATGAAAATCGTAACAATGGAAATAGAAGGTGGTGGCTTGCATTTAAAGAGGTTGGTGCCTCTTAGAAAGTTGGTGCTTGCTATAAAAAGGTGATCAGTGCCTCCTGTGAGTGGGTGCTCACAAAAAAAATTATGTAATTAAGTCACTCCTTAACTTACATCTCAAACAACAATAAATTGGTGGTTTTTTCCCCTTTGTATTTCCACGTGAAAAAATGATCGGTGTCAATGTGTGTGTGTTTTGCTCATGTGAAAGATTGTTTGAACATATGAATGCTTAAGTTCATTTTTCAATTTATTTATGAATGAATTCTCTCATAAGCAGCATATAATAGAAGAAGAAAAAAAAAATTATACTCAGGAAGAAAATTTAAAGAATCTCACAATTATTGATTCACCCCCCTCTTACTAATTCCTTATTCCAACAAGGAAGGCCCCTGATGGATTGTGTATTTGTGGATGGGGATTTATCTAATTAATAGGGACTAATTACCCAAGGAAACAATGCATTGAAGGCTAGGAAATTGGCTAAGTGTTGGCCAGAGTTAGTCTAGGAACTAGTGAGATAGATAAAGATAGTGTAGAGGTTGCTCAGGCTTAAGAAAAGAATTTCAAACTTCTCATATTTTCTGACTAATGTAATATACAAATAGAGAGGTTTTTAACTGTGGCTTTCCCTAGGAAATCATTATGTAATGTGTTGATTGAATTATTTCTCTTGTATGCTTCATGATTTCGTGATTGTTTAAATTGGTTTCCGCAATTGGTAGAGTATATTCAAGTCTATTGTTTTAGAAAATTACAATTAGCAGTTTGAATCTACAAGGAATTTCTACAAATTCCATCTTGGGAATTTTTCCCGAGTCTTAGTTCATGAAATTCATGCAGTTGAACACCGCAAAGGTTTTGTGGGATAAGATTATCCAAAGTTATAAAGGGGGCACCAAGGTAAAATGTACTAAACTTCAATCATTTAGAATACAATATGAGACTCTTAAAATGCATAATGATGAAATCATTGCAGGATTTTTCCTTAGAGTAGATGAGGTTGTTAATTCTATGAAAAATCTTGGTGAAGAAATAAAATATTATACTATTATTGAGAATATTTTGAAATTACTGACTCTGAAGTTCGATCCCAAAGTCTTTGCCATTAAATAAATGCAAGATTTGAAGAATCATACACTTGAACAACTTCATGGAATCTTGACAGCATTCAAAATGAGGAAATTTGTTCCATTAGATACGAGAGAAACATATTTGAAAGCTACATATACAGGGAAAGAATAGGAAACACCCAAAGATACAAACTACATATCATATGAGGAAGAAGAAAACTTCGTGAGAAAGTTGCAAGTATGAACTGGAAAATTCAGAGGTAAGCTCCCCTATAAAAAAAAATCTTGTGGAAGGGTTGGTCATTATGCTACTAAATGTCCTTATAGAGAAAGTCATGAAAAAGGAAAAAATTATTCAAAAGGAAATATTAAAACAATATTTGATAACACAAAGAGTTTCTATATTCATGAAGATAATGAATACTCTTCCAACGAGGATAATGAATCTGATCAAGATTATTAGCTAATTATGGAATTTGAACACCAATGCAAAGATGAATATCATGATATATTTATGGATGCTCTAGATTAAATCTATAGACTCGGGGTTATAAACAAAAATACAAGAAAAGGTAATATGTATGTACAAGGAAAACAATTTTGTTGAAGAAATAACTTAGCTAAAAATATATCTAGAAGAAGCCAAATTAGTTGAAGAAGTTTTAAAGAAACAAATTATTGAAAAAGAAAAGAATTGTGAAAATTTAGAACTTGAAGTAGTGAGTCTAAGGAAAGAACTTGAAAAAACAAAGGCTCTAAATTTTAAGTTTTCTAAAGAATCCGAGACTCTATAAGAAATCATAAAAGTGAAACGATCTCCCTTAGTCAAGATAGGTCTTGGATATAGTTCAAATGGTGAATCATAAAAAATTATAAAATCTTCTAAAGTAGATACAGGAAGTTATGTGAATGGCATAAAAAAAAGCAGTCATGAGAGTCATGGCTCTCACCAAAATAATGATTAAGGATCAAATCATTCTCAACCAAGACAACATCAAAGGAAAAGCAACTAAAAAAGGTACTATACTACCACGCATTCCTACTTCAATGTGTTGAGGTATAAAAGGTATCTTTTTAACACCTATTTATCTCACATTAATTATCAATCCGGGAGCGACTTTTTATTTCAAGAGTGTACTCTATTTGAGACTGCAATTGAGCTAAGAGTAATGCTATGAAAGATGTAGTACAGTGTTCTAAATACAATATTAAACGGATGCTTGAAAAAAAAATCTAATTACAATAATATGAACTCAAATGCTCTTAAAATCTATCTATTCACTCAACAACCATCAATCGAGGATACAGTAGCAATAACTCATTCCTCTAGAAATTGATGCAATTGAAATCAAATTGAAACAAGACAATCAATCTGGGAACGTGGAAGCAATAACCAATATTCTCTACAGTTGACAGTCCTGCGTTAAAGAAATTAAGGAGAAATAGAAATTGAACTAAAGGTGCTATTGAAAGTAAACTAAGAAAGTTCTTCGAAATCAAACTCTTTGCAATCTGTTAACTAATGAATTGGAAATGAACATCACACTGAAATCGAATAGCAATGTAAATGAATAACCAACTGAAACTAGAAGAATCAAACAGCAAATATTAACTAATGAATCTGAACAACAGATCTTTGACTTAATGAAATCAAACAGCAATTCTATTAAACACCAAAACCCTATCAACAGAAAACGTTGTTAAATAATAATCGACATGAACAGCAATCCAACGAAACATCAATTAATTGGAATAGGACATCTAATGTTGAACAACAATGCTCTGTAAGGTTTAACAAGATGATTAATACAGGAATTAAAGTCCTTACTGAAACGGAATAGCAATGCGATTCATTAACATAACGAAATTAATCAATAATTCAACGGAAAACTAATTAACTTGCAAATGTAATGAGAACAACCACAAACTATCACATGTCAATAATTGAAAGGTAATGATACAACCAGCAGATTGATCCACCAGGGTCGGGCCCTCAACCACCGGTGAAACGTCGCTGGGCTTTACTCTAGTGTTAAGAAATTAAACGGCAACGAGCTCTTGTATTAATCAGGCATGAATAATGTTTACAAATAGATCGTACTCTCTTAACAAGATTCGATGCACAATTCTGAAAATTACATCAAGGAAAGTCTCTCCATCTCTCATCGTTCTCCAATACATAATACATGCTCTCCTTTTATAATCAGAAAGAGGAGAAATTAAATAGAAAATATGATCTCTAATAACAATATTGGATTGTTCCCAACAACTTGATCAACCAGAAAATATATTTCCATCAATCTTTCAACAAGAGCAAGTCGAATTTGGATTTGCAGCTGAGATAATTTGGAGGACGGCCGCAACAGTGAATATGAGAAAATCATGCTCAAAGAACCTTGTGTTTATCTTAATACAGGTCGAATTTTGGCAAACCATTCTTTGAAAAGGTTAATTTGGTTTGTTCTGGACAAAACCCATGTTCCGGATTTTCCAGATTCTTCTCCATTTGCCCAGAATCTCAACTGCAAAACTGTCACTTCTTATTCCAGCGAATTTCTGAGTTGGAATATTTGATGATGATCTAGAGATCAAATCTACAATCTGGAAAATATCTTGGAGGCTAAAATGGTGAATTATGTTACAAAATATATTAATAAACCATTATTAATAAAATCATGCATAATAATCATCAATTTATTAAAAATAAAGGAGAAGAAATAATATTTATCCATAAGAGCATAAATAATTATAAAATGGATTTATATGATAAATTATGATAAATTACATGATAACGAAGAGTAGAAATGGATGAAATAAGTGTTAAAAAGTGGTCATATTCGTGGCCCAACACAATTATCAATGCTTCACTTGTGACAATTTTGGTCACAAAGTTGCGCAGTGTGTTTCTTATAGAACTATTATGACTAGAGAAGCAAGAAAATAAAATAATGAGATCAAGGAAAATCAATCTTCTTATAATTTTTCTCACTTATTGAAGATGAAATTGAATGCTATCTTTGCAATAACTTTGGTCATAAAGAATCTGAATTCAGAAGCAGAATGGGACCATCTTACGAACATAAAAAAAAAAAAAAGGAAATACCCCCTAAGGTATGGAAAAAGAAAATCACAGATACTGAAAATTATGGCCTAGCTTTGTATGTAGGAGATCAAGAAAATCTATGGTACATTGACAATAGATGTTCAAAGCATTACCTTCTCCATATTTTTCCTCATCTACCTCCATATTCAAATCTAGAGCCTTACAATTAGATTCAGTCATCAAGTGAGCTAAGCCTTGTCCTTTTATCAATTTAGTAGGTCTAATCTCAATATCAAATTCCAGAATCTTGGTTAACCATCTTCCCCTCCTACCATCTGTGTTTGGTTGCAGAAATATGTCTTTGACAGTAATATTTGGCACAAAAGCAACAATTTTTTAATGTAACACATAAACTCGAAAATACTTTAAAGCCTTAACTAGTGCATATGCTTTTTTTTTTAGTCAAAATGTACTTTAATTCAGCATCTCTTAAATCACGAATGAAAAATGAAATTGGTTGTTCTACAACTTCTTTGTTCTTTTGTAACAAAACAGCTGCAATTGTCTCTTCTGAAGCATAAGAAAAAACCAGAAAATATTTTTCAAAATTAGGGTCGATTAAAATTGGAGCTTCAGTCAAGGCAGACTTGATTGCTAAAAAGGAATTTTTTGCTTCATCTTGCCACTTGAATTCTGCATATTTCTTCAGAAAGACATTTATGTGTTTGATCAACTCTGCAAAATTTGGGACAAAGTTCCTCATAAAATTAATTTTCCTCAAAAATGACTGCAATTCTTTTTTATTCCTTGGAAAACCAATCTTCTGAATAGCCTCAACTCTCCTTGGATCAATACAGATACCACTTTCTGTCACAATATTCATAAAATTAATTTTCCTCAAAAACAACTACAATTCTTTTTTATTCCTTGGAAAACCAATCTTCTGAATAGCCTCAACTCTCCTTGGATCAATACAGATACCACTTTCTGTCACAATATGTCCCAATAATTTTCCTTCTTGAACAGCAAAGCATGACTTCTTTGGGTTCAAGGACAAACCAAATTTTCTGCATTTTTCAAAAACTTGTTTCAAATGATCTTCATCAGATTTTGAGAAGATTGTAATGTCATCCAAGTAAATGACTACAAATCTTTATTTTTCTCCTGCAAAGGCAACATCCATTTCCCGTTGAAATTTTGCACCTACATTCATTAGACCAAATTGCATTTCGTTGTACATGAATGTCTCCCAGGGTGTAGTAAATGTTGTGTTTTCTCTGTCTTATTTATCAACTGAGATTTGATTATACCCTGAAAATCCATCTATCATTGACAGTCTCTTGGAGCCTACAATTTTTTGAAAAATATAATCCATCTTGGGTAATGGATAGTTATCCTTCAATGAACACCGGTTCAAATTATGAAAATCAACACAAATTCTTATTTCGCCATTCTTCTTTCGAACCAAGACTATAATAGCTACCCAATTAGAAAATCTTAAAGGTGGAATTATTTTTGCTTCCCATAATTTTCTGATCTCTTTTTCAATGATAGGGAGAAGAATGGGATTAATACGCCTTATATTTTGTGCTACAGGCTTTGCTTATGCTTTCAGGGGAATTTAATGCTCCATTATATCTCTATCATAAGTCTTCAAATCAATGTAGGACCATGCAAAAATATTTTCATATTGTTTCAAGAGCTTGACATATTTCGTTCTAGTTTCTAGAGAAAGACATTTAGAAACTTTAACTCATTTAGGTTGATATTTCATCCCAATATTGCAATCAATTGTATTTTCTCCATCAACTTTATTTCCAGGCTTTAAAAAGACATCATTATTGTCAAACAACCTCTCTAAAGGAACTAGGCCTTTAGTAATGTGGTTAGTTTTTAGATCAATAATGTCTTTCCCAACCATGGTCTTTTTGAATGACTTACTGTTTTGATTTTCAACAATGTCCCGCTCATCGTCAATTTGAATGTCTGCAAACTCTTCAACACACTCCAAAAATTTCTGAATTTCTTTGTCATCTTCAAATACTTTCCAATATTTGATATTATTAGGAATAGGTCTGTTTTTTATTTGAACATCATATGTGTTACACAGCATTTTGTCACCCATTAGGGGAATTTTGAAGTCTAAAATGGGCCTACTAAGGAAAATGTACAATCAAAATTCACTTTATGAGAACCAATCACATTTTAAGGGATGACATCATCCCTAATGGTTGATGTGGCATTGCTTGAGTTAAAAGTACTTACTTGTCACATTCTCAATGGTGGATAAAAACTCATGGTTAACCATGGTAGTGCTCTAAGTACTTTTAAATTCAAAGTAAAATACTCATAATAAATGTCATTTCACACTTTTTGAATAAAAATATATTATTTTCATTTCATATTTCTTGAAAGAAACAATGCATATCCCTATACATTTATTATATTATATTATATTATATTACTTTTATATAGTATATTAATTATATGTTATTATACAATTTAAATAATATAAATTTTAATTAATAACATATAATATAATTAAGAATTTATAAATTTATATTTATATTTTATTTTAAGTTATTTAAGTACAAAAGACAAATGCATTAGTTGTTCAATGATAATGACTTTTTCTTGAAAATCTCATTCTTATTTATAGTCACATCAATACATTTTTTTTATTAATTTTATTTTGGTACAACTTTTAAATTGAATTTTGCCATGGTTACATGGATTGTGGTGCAAAAAGTGAATTGAAAATTCATAAATATTACTTTTTTCGTTTAGCTATTATTTTATATTTCCTTAGGAGGCCCATTTTAGAACTCAAAATTCCCCTAATGCGTCCTTGCAATCCCTCGCCCCGCATATTTGAGGGTCATTCCCATGACTAGTGAGCAGTGTCATACTTTGCAAACGCCTTCTTTACATCCTTCTGCATAAGGGCATCATTTCTCCTGTTGGACATTTCCTCAAAAATCACACAAAAATTATGTTTTGGCCTTGGCGCAAGTAGCCAATTCATCCCTCGCGCCGATGTGGAAGATTTACACTACAGCCCGCGCCACCAAGCGCTATGTTTCAGTGCAATGCCCGCGCCGAGCTATTTTAGGAATGTTTTTTAAAAATTAGAGGTGGAAGTTTCCTTCTAACCACCTCAGGGATAAGTCACTGGAAGTGGTTAAGTTGATCAGCCATGGATCTACCTCTTTAGGCAGTGGTTTCCACCTCCCATGGAACACTCCTTGAATATAGGCCTCCCTTCCATAATTATAGGGATCCTAACCTCTCCCTCTTCCTCTATAAAAACAGGCCTTCTCCCTTTATGAAAGCTAGCTGAACATATATCCAAAAAGATGAACTTGGAGAAGAATACTATAGCTGAGTAATTACTATTGAGAAGGTAGAACCAAGGAGAATCCCATAGAGAGAGTCTCATCCGAATTCCCGACGAGCCTTTGTGAGATGCGCTCCGCTTGAACCCTATTGGAGGAGACCATATCGTCGAAGCTTGGTTGTACTCTTCCTTTCATTTATTAATATACTCGACTATGGTGTTGGTTCCATCATTATGTTATGTTGTTATGTGATGCAATTGATTTAGTCCTCTTTGACTGACTAATAGTTACGAATGTGAATTAGTATGTTGTATATTGTCATTGTTCCTTGTGTATGTGTAGGTGTCCAAGCGTGAAAGTGAATGGATCGTGATATTTCGAACCAGGAGCAAGAGGCAGCAATCCTTTTCGACAACAACAACAACATAGGACCTCCGGTAAGTCATCTATCGAATCTTCGTCCATTCGTTAACTAGGAATCAATATTATAGCTTGTTTTGTTTGTTGCTAGACCCACCCTAGGGCTAGTGGGATCGCCTCTGTCCGTAGAGGGGATTTACCTCACCAAAAAATTGGTGACTCCACTGGGGATCAGTATGAGTTTGTCTTTCATCCATTAGGCCTTCTTTTTGGTCTTTTCTTTCTTATTCTGCCTTTTCTGATTATTCTGCTAAGTCTAAGACCCTTGTTCAGCCCCAGAGGATCAAATCTGACCTTTTTCTTTCAAATTTTTCCCTTTTGCCTGAGTGAACCGTCTTGGCACACTTTCTGTTTAGACAGTCGTGCCGATTGGTGCAAGCTGCTAGTTTTGCGCCCATGCCATACCTTGTTTGGCGCTGATTACAGCCAAACGGCCACGCCAACCCCTGTAGGTTTTAGGGTTTGGTCTGTTTTGAATATTTTTGGTCATATTTTTGCTTCTGGGTTGTTCTTAGATATGTCTTGAGTGCTTTGGGATTTTTTTTTATTGTGATCAGCTTTCTTCCTTCAGTTGTTTTTCCGTTTCCTATCATCATTGCAGCCTTAGGGTTTTTAAGTGCTTTGGTATGTTGAGCCTCCTGTAGGAGTTTGCGTCTTTTGTTTCATATTCAACTTCATTCCTTGTTTGGTTGCACTCAGCTTCCTTGATCCATTTGAGTGATAGCATTGGTTGAATGATTCTTGCCTCTTTCGTTCAATTTTTCTTCTTGTCACTCCAAGCATAGATTACACTGCTTGCATGGGTCTGTTTTGGAATCTTTCTTCAATTTGAGAGATTGCAGCGTTGGTTTGAGTTTTGTTATTATTTCGCTTCAGCTCTCGCATTAACGTTCTCGAACTAGAGTTTTGGTTTGTTTTTCATGTCATTTAGTGCACTGTTTTCTCTATTACATTGAAAAATCAAAAAAAAATTGTTTGCATTGTGAAATTGAAAGTCTTTCGCATATCTAGCATTGGAAAATTCTAGGAAAGATTTCTCATTTTCATTAACTTGCATCGGATCCTGTAGTGGATGCTTCTGCGTGTTCTTATTATTTTCTATCGCTTGAAAACTCCTAACTTTCTCATAGATAGCTTTTCATTGAACAAAATGGTATCTTTTGGCATGTAGCTTGCATTAAGGGATTTTTCAGATCCAACATTCAGTAGGACCTTGGAATTGAAACGTAAATACAAGATCAACTTAAAATTTACTCAACTAACCTAAGGCAACATTGAAACCTAACGAAACATCTAGTGGTATAAGTTAGAGACGTGTTCCGGTGTCTTTAAACCTAGCAGCTCTCGCTCACCATCTGGCTTCAGACAGCACTATTACGAACTTGCACTCCCTGTACCATAGAGTATATAAAGGGAGACCCCTCTAGGTTGCAATCCTTTTATCCATAGGAAGCCAAGTCTGCCACCTTTTAACCATGATACACCGAACACAGCATTCAAGGAGACTACCTGCACGTATGTCAAGTCCTTGGTCAATTATTTTTTAATTTGATTACCAAGGTGTATATGGAAATTCACGGAAACCTGGTACACCCTTTTACCTAGACTGCCTGAGCAGTCATTTTTTATCTTTACTGACTCCATAAATTTGAAAATATCATCGAGCACTTGTCCTTTCACGCTCGCTTAAAAATGAAAGTGAATAGAGTCATATTTTTCCTGTTTCTTGACTCTTAAAACATGAAACGTAGAATTTTTGGTTTCAATGTGGTAAAATAAACTACCTACGATTACATGCCCTTTAAAGTTTGATCACTTGGCTTGTCTTTGTTTTCCTTGGTTTTTGTCCAAAAGTCTTTGTTTTCGAAATTTTTTTTCCTTTTCTGGTGTGCTACAGTCACAGTGGCGGAACCATCATTTTTATCTAGTGTTAGTCCTTTCTTGGGCGATTCATCTGAAACTTCTCAATCCTCTAGGTCTGTCGAGCTTTAGTAGACTATTCTCCCATCAGAGTACCCCTTTGGAGAACCAGTTGAGTTCACTTGGCCTCTTTCAAACGCTTGGTTTGGGTTTGGGGTCGGGGAACATTTTCCCCCTCTTACATCGGGATCACCATTTTTGGCTGCAATCATACCTCCTAGTCCCCGTAGTCTTTTATAAGATCTCATGGTGGATTCATACATGGACTCGTCTAGTCCTATTGGCAGTGAGGGGATTCCTGTTTCTGATGAAGAATACCAACTTTTTCCGGAAAACATCCCTCAAGGGTCTGCTCAATCTTCATCATCTATATCACTTCCAGTTGGATATAGGTCTTTGGGTCAGATTATGGCCGGTATTGCCTCCATGGCAGCATCAACTCCATCGAGGGGGCTGGTCCTTCCAACATTAGGGATGTCACCCACGACACATATCTCGTTGACGCATTTTGTTACGTCTATCCCAACTAGACCTATTGTCTGCGTAGTTGCATCGGTACCAGTTGTCACCACTCAGTCATCAGAGGCTTCGCCTTTGGTAGAGACTTCAATTGACATGGTGATCCCTGACGGCCTTTCTTTCGAGAAGTATCGGTTGGTTGTTCAGCAGCAGAAATCCCAGACTTTCCAATCCCTTCAGGATTCTGGTGAGCCTTATCTTTCTCATTATGGCATGGTCGGTAACCCAATTTATTCACTTTCATTTCATTATGATGAGTACAAAAACCCTTTCTATTTTCCTGCTCCAGAAGCTTATCATTTCCTTTCCAGTTTTAGACCTACCTTGCCTGTGAAACCTTCTAACCAACAAGGACAACCCTTTCAGGGACAAACTTCGGTTCAGGAAGGGTATGCTTACGACCCACATGGACAACCCTTTCAGGGACAACCTTCGGCCCACAAGGCCAACCTTTACAAGGTCAGCCTGTGATCCAACCTAGGCAACCCCAAGGAACTGATGGAACTAGCCTCTTGTTTGACCCATGAAGAAAAAATGGTTAAGTGAAGAGGGTGATGACCAAAGAGAAAAGTGAGCCCTTATACATCATAGAAGAATTAGTGAACCTTAAGGTTTTCATCATTAACCACAACATCATCTCCCTTGATCCCCAATTGGCCCCTCGGCACATGGAAACACAAGAAAAAATTATCCTCCATTTCGAGGACACCTTTAGGTTTTTGGGGACTGACAGATTACATGCTTGCAAAAGGAGATGGCATGCTCTTCCTCAAAATTTGAAAATCATAGAATATCACTCTCGTGAAAGATTAAGGAATGCCCTGTAGAGGACCAAACTCTACAAAAGAATCATTCAAAGGTTGAATATCAATTAGATAGGGCTCAAACTCAGCCCTCCCTTGTTTTTGGGCCTACGGGAGAGAAGAGATCAGGCAGAAAATCAAAGGGAATGGGCAGATATATAAGCAAATGCAAGGTTCTATCCATAAGAAGGCACACCATCTGATATGCCTTGGGATGTCATAGAGGCCACTAGGGCCATGAATGAGCTTCATATTAGTGAGTAAGTTTCTTAGAAGGTGAGAAAAACCTTCAGCAGGGGGGTGATGATGGGTCCCATCAATAGGTATATTTTGAGGCCCATTGTGCTATCCTCCAACCCTTAAATTATATTTTTCTCACATTAATTTAGATTTCTTAACTATAATGTGCTTAGTAAGAATATTGAATGGTGTTTTCCATTTTTCATGGCATAATGTGGTTAATGTGAAAGAAAAATAATAATTTTTGGATACATTTACTATACAATGGAACGTTGTAGACATCTAGAGAGAATATAGGAGGCTTTTCCACTACATAAACTCTCCAACTCAACTTGAGTCCCAAGCTTCCTCACCAACAGCTCGAAGTCCACAGGAAGTCGAGGAACTCAAGTGCATGTGGAGATCTAAGGGAACTAGATCCACCAATTTGATATTTTGGAGGGAAGCAATCCTCCTCTCAAGGGAGTTTCTCCTCGATCACTTTTTGTATAAATAAACAGGCCCAAGGTATCATTAGGATTCGAACTCTTGGAGCTAGAAAGAGTTATTGAAGGGAAAGTACTTGAGACCCTTATCTCCATTTTGAGATTATGTATTTGCACTCTATTTTCTGTTAATGAAAGGTATTTTGTGGGTCTACATCTGAGTTAGCTTAGGAGGGATGAAACCCTTGGGTCAGGGCCCAACCTAGAGAATTTTATCCCTCTCATGCATTTTTCCTTTGTTCTTATTGAAGTTTTTGTATTCATTTCCGTGTTTTAAGTAGGAATTAGTTTGAAAAAAAAAAATTAGTTGCAATTTCGATCACCACCTCTCTTGAGGGAAGTGTGGTTGAAGAGTCTATAATAAGAAGCCAAAAATATGTGTTTATGTTTCCTTGGATATTGCTAGGATTTGGATTGAAATTATTTTGCATGCTTGGTTTATGCACCTTAGAAGTTAATATCATGACTTGGAAAATGGATTAGATGCATATTGTAGGATAGAATAGATATTGAAGAAATAAAATTCAACTCATCCTTTCCACTTTAAACATTTTTGCTACAATATTGATAACTAGATGTATAATCTTGATTGTTAGTCTGCAGGGAATGTCAGTGACTTACAGGGTTTGGCACCATCATCCACTTAGACATTACCATCCTCCTCTTGGACACCTCATACTTCTCTCAAGTTCTACCATCGATATCATATTTTCAGGGTTAATCTAGGACATCGTGGGCATGAATTTTTGTGCAAGATGGGACTTTGAGGGGTACTAATATTGGGAAAAGGCCTCACACATCCTTCATACATCGTCATCCACCTTCCTCTACCTTCATAACACCTTCCTTTCCCTCATAAATATCTCGTACCCAATCCTATAGCAACACAGGGAAATCTTGTAGCAAAACAAGGTTTCTTGTAGCAGTCTTGTAGCACTGCCCAAACCCAGCCAAATTTGTTCTAGGATCTTGATCTTTGAATTTTGAGATTGAATACTAACCCTCGTGCTTTTAATCCATTATTGGGGAGACCCAAGGACCACTCTAAACCCATCCTTCCTCCACTACAAACACAAGACAACAAATACAGTTAGGAAGCAATTTTTCGCTTTTGAATCACAATGAGTGTTCTCTTATGCAGTGAGTAAAGTCCCTGTTGTTAATGCTAAAGCCATCTTACACTCTGCGACATGAAGGGAAACTCTTTAATGCAAATATATTAGACTTGGTTTTTGAATTTCCTATTTATGTGTTATAGATTGAATTTCTTCATTCCAAGAAATTTGCAATTAGATTAATGATTTACATTTTTCAAGAATAATGTTGATTTGATTGGTTTGAAAGTAGAGTAGCATAGTTTATTTCTGAAACTAGTGTAGTATTTCCCCTTAATGGAGTTACAATTATTCTCTACATCTAATGAATGGCACTTTCATTTATACAATTAGGATAATACTCCTTTCTTTGTAATTAGGGGATGTTTTTGTCTTTTAATTTTTCATGAAAATTATCTTTGTAGTTAGTTGAAAGAGTGGTCTCTACATGCCCTGATTTGTTCCAATGACTAAGGATGACATGAGTAGAACTTGACTTACAGTGCATATAACACTGCCACCTCTAATTTTGTACGAACCACATGTTGATAATTCAAGTTGAGGGTCTTGAGAGTTGTAACATCCTTGATGTAATACCAGGGCTCATTATGTATATTGAACTATATACTCTCACAATTTTCATATGTTACGAGACTCACAGTGGTCACTCACCATTCCTCAATGGTTCTAACTTGTTTGATGCATCGAACCCAATACTGGTATGGACGATTTGCACTATATCACACCTTCACATGTAGGTGTTACACCTTGTGGCATTTTTAGCTCGAAATGTAGAAATTATGATGTATATTTGCAACTTCTCATGAAATTTTAATCAAAAACACAAGGCACAAACCTACTCTACTACTCTGCGGACATTAATTCACAATTTAGAACAAAAAAATTAGACATGCGAGAAGAAATAACACACATGAAACAAGTATTCTTATTTGGGGAAATAAATCTACTAAAAACCCCAAAGCATGCTTGCATTAATTAAATGAATAGAGTTGTATTACAATTTATTTTCTCAATTGAGCACACCATGCAAGTGCATAACCTATCCCTCTGCTCACTTAAGGCCTCTGACCAATAATTAGTCAAATTTTTCCTCTGCTTGAGCTCTTATTTCCTTGCCCTATTCCTTGGGGAATTAGGCCCCTATTATTTAGGAAATTCCTCAACTTGAATTACGCAATTCCTTAGGTTGATAATCTAACTGCATGCAACACCTATACACTCAAGGATAGTCTACAAATGATGTTACTATGCCTTGGAATCTCCACCTAGCATGGGGAAATCTAATTATTTTCATGCACTATATATTTGGGTTGATTGATCAGTTAACTGGATGATCACTGAGTTTGACTGAAGTCCCATTGCTTAACTAACCCTCCACTAGTTCCTCCAACAATTGGAACTAGTTTAATTGAAAACAACTTGAGATAACTGACCTTGATTGCTACAAATTAGAAATCACACGTTTGAATTGAAATTTAACTCCTCCAACTAGAATTTACTGAGTAAACTAGGAGACGCAAGCCATGTCACACAAGTTAACTACATCCAAGTTGTCTGTTGATGTGGAAATTCGAATTTTCTGAATTTAATCAAGGAAAAGTGAAATTGAGAAATTCTTGTTGCATTATTCAACACTCTCTCTCAGCAATAAATGGATTATCAACCACCCCTATCCTGCACTTTTGGAACTCGAACTTCCCTCTATACAAGGCCTTTGTCAAAATGTCAGTATCTTGTTCCTCTATCAGAATGTACTGCAACAACATTGTCTTGCTATGCACACAGTCCCATAAATGGCGAACCAGATATCTGTATGATCAGATTGATCGTGAAAAAAAATATTCTCAAAGAGATCGATGCAACTCTAATTATCACAGTATATCATAGTTGGATCCACCATCTGACCAAACAATCCAACAAGTATCTTTCCCATCCATATTTCCTCACATGTTTCTTGAATGGAAACCATGTATTTTTCTTCTGTTGAGCTGAGTGCCACAAATCTTTGCTTCCTGCAGTACCAAGAAACCGTTGTGGACCCAACACTGAAAATTCCACCTGATGTACTCTTTTAGTCAGATGGACTCCCCACCCAATCTACATTTGTGAAGCCACACAAATTCACTTCCTCTATCGGTTTGTACCATAGTCCAAGCTTGGTAGTGCCTCTAAGCTACCGTAAAAAATTCTTAGTTACCCTCCAAAATAATTTGGTTGTCTTAACCACAGCTTGGCTCAACTGGTTGAATGCATAGCACATATCTGGTCATGTTTTCACAAGGTACATTAGTGAACCCACTAATTTTCGGTAAATAGTAGCATCCACTTCATCACCTGAAGTGGCATCGTCCTTCTTCTAGTTAGTCACTAGAGGTTTCTCCATGGATTTTCAACTGTCCATGTAGAACCTATAAATCATCTTGTTGGAATACTTTCCCTGAGAGAAAAATAGTTCCCCATCGGCTTGTCATACCTCCAATCTAAGAAATTAGTGCATGAGACCCATGTCCTTCATTTCAAACTACCTTGCAAGGTCCTCTTTGCAAGATACGATCAGTTTCTTATCACCAGTTAAAATCAAGTCGTCAACATATAAGACAATAATCAACAATTTTCCTTCTACTAGAATATGATATATTTTTTCATCTTCTTTACTTTTGGTGAAGCTCAAACCGTGAGATAGCAATCGATCCTAGTGTACCAAGCATTAGGTGCTTGCTTAAGACCGTATAACGCTCGCTTGAGTCTACACACATGAGACTCTTGATCAAAAGTCTCAAATCCTTCTAGTTTCTCGATGTACACCTCCTCCTCAATAACTCCACTAAGGAATGGTATTTTTACATCCACCTGGAGGATCTTCCACCCCATCTGTGCAGGCAAAGAAATAATTGATCTAATGGATGAGTACCTTGCTACAGGAGCAAAGGTATCCTCATAGTCAATTCCCTCAACTTTAGAGTACCCCTTGGCCACAAATTTGGACTTGTAATTTTCTATGCTTCCATTTGTTGCATGATTTACCTTGAAGATCCATCTCAAAATCACAACTAATTTATATGTTGGTCTTGGTACCACTTCCCAAATATTGTTCTTTACGATGGATTTGTAATCCTCCACCATTGCATCAACCCATACAGGTTTCTCTACTGCTTCCGCAAGAGAGGATGGCTTAGTCTCTTCAATTTCAGTCATTATATCCATGTAGCCAGTGTACCAATATGGTGACCTTCTCTACCTGAGTTGATTTGAAGGATCACCCACATTCTCCCTCACATCATGGACATGTCTCTCAGCTTCCTTGGTCCTTTTCCTGCCTTCTCTAGATGGTTCTAAATGAGTGGTTGCCTCTGTTATCACTCTCCCCAACTTCCTAGGCTGAAAATAGGATTGAAGAAAGGTTACCACAAACCAACTTTTAGCTAGGTAGCTAGCCCTACCTAACCAGAGAGGGCTCTCTCTATGTCAATTTTTAAAATATTCAATTTAAGGTTGAGTACCAGATTCTAGGCTAGATATAAGTTAATATTTTTTAAATTTGTTTATAATTTGTTTGCTGGATAAAAATAATGATCAGTGAAACTAAAGCTGATTTCAAAGACTGAATTGCAGAGAATAAAATAAGGCAAGGTAGGTAGACTTATTCAGCACAATTAAGTTGTCGTTGTGTATGTGATGATAGAAAAGGTAGGAGTTTGAATGAGCATATAAAATGAATTCATTCTTCAGAAGAAATACACATTTGTGAAAATCTTAATAAACAGAGCATATTATTAATTTTTGTTTATAAAATAGTAATATTTTCATACAAAAGCTTAAATTAAAGTGAAATAACAGAGAGGAAAACACAATGCTCAATGAAATACCACATGAATCTAACAATATCTAATGCAACTTCTTTGATTTCAATAAAAAGTGTGCAAAATCTCCACAGTAATACACAAAGTTCTCAAAACTTAAATTATCCAACCCAGAATACTTCGTACAATGAAGTATTTATAGAAAAAATCTTTTACAACAGATTACATAAATGTTATCGTAACAGACAGTGTTTTATTTTCCAAATTAGACTCTAACTGGAACATGGAAATAAATTCGATTGGATGTGTTGGCGTTGCTCTAACATAAAACGGTTACTGAAAAGAGAGTTGTGGATTTCATTGACTGTCGGTTGATTAATGATCTAGTAGAAGTTGACTTTTCTCTTTTACCATTTACTCCTGAAATTCACACAATTTTTCCTAGCGCTTTTCATCTGGGATGGTCAATTTTATTACCATACGGTAAACTTCATCCATTTCAGTGTACTTGCAAAAGTGGGTCAAACTACTAAAACATGTTTTATCTCATACTGAATAAAAATATCATTGCTCAGTGTTCCCAATAGTGCCCTTCCTGTCATTGTGCCTTTGATGTTTGAAAATTTAGCAGTATATCTGGAAATTTATTGAAGTCTTCTCCAATAATATTCTTTGGTCATAAATTTGTCATTAATTACAAATAGAGAAGGCAATGCCTTCTGTGTCAAAGGCTCTAATCTGCTGAAAAATCTCTGCATTGTGATTTCCAGACTGTGACACTTCTCCTCAAGCTGAATAATTAAATTCTTCTTTGTGAGAACCTTCTTTACCTCTAGGATTTTTTTTGTTCTATCATCTATGCCCAAATCATCTAGCTCATACATGTACTTTGAGTTCAAAAATTTGATGATGTCGTTTGTTGTAGCGGGCTTGTCTCCAATTTCTGCTTTAATTGTTACAATAACCTCATTTGCTTTATGTATCAACTGCTTTTGTTCAAATATAATCTGTATACTTGGCCAAATTTCACTAATAGGTTCCATGATATCTGCCCAGATTATTTCTTTTACTTGGCCTAAAGTGTTTTCAATGGTTGATTCCTTTTTTTCTTTTTGCAACCTCTCAATTAGCTTTTTAGCTCTCTGTGCTTCAGCTAGATGTGAACTTTCATCTTTGCACTTCTAATATTGTAGCAATTGTACTTGGTCTTGTAGTTTCTTTATCTCTTCTTCCTAAATTAACATATTCTGCACTGCTTTAGTGAGTTTCTCAGCTCCATCTGCAATACTTGTTGTAGAATGTTTGGTTGTAGGAATAGTTGCAAGAGGCACTGCTTCTAAAGGAACTTTAGAATTTTTTGATGTTTGTTCCTTTTCTTTTATCATTTTCTCCATTTTTTATTCCATCTATTTTATTTGAGCATGTTCCATAATTAGCTTCATCATTTCTGCTTTCTGGGATTCAGTCTCTTCAATGTCTTTTGCCAGAGGATCTTATGTGGTTGGAATCTTCAATTGCTTCCTTAATGTTGCTATGTCAGCATTTTTATTTTTGATGATCTCCTCAGCTGCATTGACATTGGAAGGATCATATCCAACTTTGATCACAAGGCCTTCCAGATTTTTTATTCTTGTGTCTTTAGCCAATGAAGAAACTTTCTCTATTTCTGTGATTGGATATTAGCCAAAGAAACCTGCAATTTTTGGTTGGGTACATACCAGGCTTAGCATTTTCTGAAAAATTCTGGGGCACTGTGGGTGGGAGGAAAGATGTAATGAGGAAATTTTGAATCCCATGGCCCAATATCATCATCTTTATCAAGAAATTTATCCTCTAACTAGCAATAAACTTCAAACAGTTCAAGCTCACAGAGGGTTTCATGAATCTTATGATCTATGTCTGCTAATAGTATATGATGGAAGTAAATTTGAGGATGAAGTAGAAGACTTGCCGGTTCTTTTGGTTCTATGTTCTTTGGAGGCATGACTGGCTATGTTTGAATGGCAGAGGCAAATTTTCGAATGGAAAAATGGAGGCCGAGACTGAGAGAAGGCTCTGAAAAATGGAAAAAATGTCGACAACTGCAAATAATGCTTTAAACAGTGGTTAGATTGTTGTTCTATAGTTCTTCCGATCTCTGTGAATTTGTAATTATCCTGTACATAGCATAGTGAATAACAAAATGAATGTTTAAACATGTTATTTACATTTTGGATTAATTCCTATTAAAAGAGGTGCAATTACATTAGCTTTAACACTTAACATTGAATTTAATTCACTAACGGTTATAAAAGTGCGAGAATTCATTTGATTGTACAGTGGCACAATCCATTTTGGCATAACATGAATGGAAGGCAGAGTAGGTGGTTTTCATCTGGCGGATAAGCGGAATTTCGAAGGGGTCCATCAGCAGTAAGAGGTTTTATGAGAGGGGGGTGCGAAATCACGCGGGGTTTCTACATAGCAATGGGGTCGGATTATAAAACCACCCATTTTGTACCCCCCCCCCCCCCCCTGCGACATTAAGTTTCGGATGATGAGGGGGGGCTGAAATTATGTGCAGGTCGTTGGATTAGATCATTGTGCGGTAGATGAATGATGAGATGGGCGGTAGTTAATATACAGCAATGGTTAATGAATGGTGGGGTAGGAAGGATAATAATTGCGATGTGATTTGGATAAGTGATGGGGTAGTGATATGTAATGTGTCATATGAGTAATGGAGGATGACGCGTAGGATGAGTCCTATGGTCATGCGAATGATATTTCATATTTTTGAAGAATGAACAGTTATAAAGCATGAGGTCTGAAATAACTTTCTCAGCAATGATTTTCCTTTCTTCGTGAATACAACAACAGATTATGATATTTCTTTGACATACAGAGTTCTATTTGAACTATAAAAACAAGCTTGCTCCTTTAACTAGAATTTTTGAATAGAACAGAAGACAAACTGCTTTATTTGATAACGGAAATGTAAATATTTTCCATAGGCAGTTAAAAACCTAGAACTTACCTATATGAGATGAAAAACCTGACTTTAGACTTCTAAATGGTGATGAAATGATGTAAAGGAGTAGCATACCAAGATAAGACTTCTTCAATTACTAAAATTATTGTTGAAAGCTAATTGAAAAAAGCAAAAAAAAATACTAATTACCTAATTAAAAACTCTCAAAAGAGCTATTTTTGATCATTGATAAAATGACTCGAACAATCTCCACTCTCTGCTTCTTAATTTTTGGCTTCTCCAGAACTTCTTGAGGCTCCTCCCTTGGAGCTAAAATCTCCTCTTTTGGTGGGATCTGAAGCTCCTGCTCATTAGAGCATCGCATCACTTTATCTTCATCAAATTGTACATCCCTTCGCACAACTGTCATTCTGAGGGATGAAAAGTGCACATGATATTTGTGGGGAGTTTCAATGTAACCCACAAATTCCCCCATTTGTGTTGTCGGCTCTAGCTTCTTCCTTGATTCTTTGGATACATGGTAATAAACAGAGGCTCCAAAAATCCTGAATTGTGACACATCCGACTTCCTCCCCTAGAAAGCCTCCTCTGGTGCAATCATGCCCAAAATACGATGAGGACTTTGGTTCTGCAAATATACTATTGTGTTGCATACTTCGGCCCACAAGTGTAGAGGTAGGCCTTGGTAATTCAAAATCGCCCTCATTTCTCCCACAATGCTACAGTTCTTTCTCTCAGCCATCCCATTCTATTGTGGGTTGTGGGGTGTTTTCAACTCTCATCAAAATCCTTCTTTTGCCCAATTTTTTTTAAATTCATTCGACATGTACTCACCTCCATTATTTCTCTTGAGAACCTTCACCTTCTTTCCTGTTTATTTCTCAACCGGTTCCTTAAATTCTACAAACTTGGAGAATGTATCATCTTTGTTATGCATGAAGAATATCCAACACTTACTTGAGAAGTCATCAATAAAAATGACAAAATATTTGTGCTTGGCAGTGTAGGCTGACAAGAAAGGTCCATAGACATCACAGTGGATCCTTTGAGGAACTGCATGTGCTTTGTTAACCCACTCATGGAAAGTGGATTTTGGGTAATTCCCCAAAGTACATACTTTGCATGTATCCTACTGCTCAAGTGCTCCTCTTGAGAGGCCGGTGGTTATCTATTGCATAATCTTCAGGATGCCATGATGCAAATGGTGAAGTCTTCTATGCCAAAGTTCACTGACATCGTGGCTTTTCACCTTCTCTACCTTAGTTCTTAATGTAGCATAATCCCCCACATCTATATTATACAGGTTCTTCACACGAACCTCAATCTGCTTCACCTGTCCTATTTTCTATGTGTCTCAAGAATGCCTTTCCTTTTTTGAAGATCACATCATAACCACGGTCTTCCAAAATTGCAACAAATGTGAGATTTTTCTTTAGGCCCGAAACAAACATGACATCCTTGAGCCTGAGGGGGAAGCCCAACTCCCTATGAAAGGTGACTGTACCAATCCTGGTCACGTTATATCTTCCGTCATCCCCTGTATCAATGTGCATCTGCAAATATTTCTCCTCCAGGTCACTAAAAAAGTATTTATACCCTGTCATGTGGAATGATGCACCTGAGTCCAAGTACCACATTCTCCCCATCACTATGTTGTCCATTCATGCAATGAGGGTATATTCAAGTTTGAACTATGAATCCAAGGCTTCACCTACTGCTCCTCTTGAGGTCTTCTTTCTTGTATTCTTGTGTGGAGACTTTGTGGCATAGTATTTGAATTCATGACAATGGAAGCATTTAATTTTGGAAAAATATTTCTTCTTCCCCCCTTGACTGGATTCTGGTTTGCATTAGGATTTCTTCCCTTTTCCCTTATTTTCCTTTCCATCTAATGCAAATTTTTATTCATCCTCGCCCTTGGATGAAGTCCCTCATCTGTTATTCCTCCCATAATCACTCTCGATTCGATTTTTTCTCCCTCCCATTCACCAAAACGTGATAGTTGTGTTAGCTCTTGGGAAGGCCCAGAAGGGATAGGCTTACCAAATCTTCTTCAAGGAAATTAACACCGACCCCGCCAAGTTCATCACGACATTGTGTGAACCTAATTAGATATTGTGGAATAGTGTCATTCTTCTGCATCTTGATACTTCTAAGTTTATCCTTGATTTTCAGCTTCCCGCGGTCACTACTAGTCTCGAACAATTATATTAGTTCTTTCCACATCACGAATGAAATTTATTTTCCATGGAGATTTGAGACAATGTGATCCCGTACTCCCTTCGAGATAATTCTCCTCGCCTTGGCTACATATTTCTTCCACTAATCAAGGTTCTATTCATCAAATGCTTATGGTTTTCCAACAATTGATTTGATGTATTCTATCAATCCATTGTCGTCCAACACCGCCTCTGTGTGATCCTTCCATGAAACAAAATTAGAGGTGTCTTCCAATGCATACTCTATCCTTAGTCCATTGATGGCCGTCTTCTTAGTTTTGAATAAATCATGCTACATTGATCTCCAAATTCGAGCCTCCTAAGAAACAACTTTGAATTTCCTGCTCTAATTTGAATCCTGCTCTGATACCATGTAGAGATTAGGTTGTATATTTTCAACTGCTCATGAATTTTAATCAAAACCACAAGACACAAACCTACTCTACTACTTTGCAGACATTAATTCACAATTTAGAACAAAAATTTTAGAAATGCAAGAAGAAATAACACACATGCAACAAGTATTTTTATCTATGAAAAGAAATATGCTAAAAACACCAATGCCTACTTGCATTAATCAAATGAATAGAGATGTATTACAATTTATTTGCTCAACTAAGCACACCCTACAAGTTCATAACCTATCTCCCTGCTCATTGAAGGCCTTTGACCCAAAATATTAATCACACTACTTGCTACCTGGTGTTAAATGTTGTCCCATTCCTATGCAAACAAAACTTAGAATTCTCCTTTGAGGTGTTTGAAATATAATACTATAATTCCGCCCCAACCAAATCCTTCTTTGTGAAAAAATAAAAAATTAATTGGAATTCAATGCCTTTAAATAGGGTACATTATAGAACAATACCACGAGAAAAACCATGGGTTATCAAAACTCGGAGTCTGAAAACCACTGGTAATTTGACTGAGTCAAAATATTTACATAATATTACAACATCTCTTCCATATTGGGCTAGGGAGTGTATCTCGACACAATAAACATATAATTATAAATAAAAATATTTTATATAGTGATGTGAAATACACATAAAATATAAATAGTAGCTATATGTGTGTGTGTGTGTGTGTGTGTGTGTGTGTGTATGTGTGTACATTAAAAAATTAAACTAACTTAGTTATATAAATTAAATGACTAGTAAATTTCCATATGCATCTTAATGCTTACTTCATGATACATGTAAATAGGTTTTGTTACAATACCATGAGACAATATTATAGCTTATTAATACCACATATCCAAAAAACCATAACTCATTTCACAGTAAAAAAAAATTGATATATATTTTATTTACCTTTGAGATAAATCTCAAACCTCTATCCTGACTAGTACTAAAAATATAAAGGTTAAATATCTAACATTCACCTAATGATTAATTATAACTACATTAAAAGTTTGGAAACTATATTCCAAAATAAACATGTTTATCGACATAGTTAAAAAAAACTATAAAACATGCCAAAGAAAAATGTGAAGCACATATATGTGTAACTATGTGTATCATCGAGGTTTTAATAAAAGTAAAAATATGAATATTTCTAGATATACATATGTGAAATTTATATAAATATAAATAATGCTATTAAGAACCAACATAGATTCATCTTAACTCCAAATCTACCAAGGACCAAGAGGAATTAAATCCCTCCAAGTACAAACCTTTCCTCATGTTTTTCACTCAAAAAGAGGTTTGCATCTTGAAATATTTGATTCCTCTCAATGTTTAATAGATATAGAGTTAAGATGGAGATTTATCTCAAAGGTAGTTATGCCCCTTTTGCTTTTCAATTCAATACAAAAAATGGCATGCTCACATGTATCAAATACTATATTTTTTTAAATGCATATGTGTGTGTGTGTGTGTGTTTAACTATAACGAGATTTTTGTGTTAATTGAAAATATGTTTTTGAGGCTCAACGATTACATCAAAATGTATAAATAATCTCTATTTTGCCAAAATTCTTAAAGAGGTAGATCTAGGCTAGGTCTTCACTATTATCTTTGTACTTGTATCAATTTTTACTTCATGTAAAAGAAGAAAAATAATGAACCATCTACTGATAATGAACCTCAGTAGATGGTTCGAAACAATCTATTGATAATGAACATTAGTATATGGTTCGAAACATCGATAAAATAATTTACTCGATGCAATGGGTCCGGAAACTACATCACAACAATACATAAATTGCAAAAGTCTAAAATCTGAAAAAATAAAATAAAAAATACATAAATAAATAAAATTAAAATTAAAAAATAAAAAATAAATACAATAAAATAAATAAATAATAAAGAATAAAGTAAAAATAAAAAATAAATATATATATATATATATATATATATATATATATATATATATATATATATATATACACACAAAAATAATAATAATAATAATAATTTTATTTAAGCATGGGTTTCATGCTCAAGTCTAGCTCAAGCGTGTTCTTCATGCTCCTATGGTTTAACGAGTCAAAAGAGTGTTTTTCATATGTATAAGACCCATTTGGGCAATTTGTAACAAGAAAGAAAATTTATTTTTTAGTCTAGAAAGTCAAATTTGTCTCCTAAGAACAAGTCTGCCTTGCTAGAGAAAGTCAGCCTAGGAGAGGCCTATTCGACCCCTTGAGAAGGGTATTTATTGGAAGAAGAGTTCAACCTATTTGGACATCCCAACAAGCTTTCGATCTCTGCACCAACCAAGGAAGAAATAAGAGTGAAAGGCAAGAAAGAAGGATCAATTCAAAGAAAAGAAGAAAAAACGAACTTTTTGATCGTTCTCTCTCACATGTGCAAAGATTTTAGGGTTTATGCAGTTGTTGAAGGGCTGAAGATTGCAAGCTGAATTACAGACCTAAGGAAAAGGGACAAGATTTGTGTATTTTGACTTGGAGAGTTTTGACTTAATTGAGAAAGACTTTTGGATCACTAATTTGGGGCTTGAGGAGTTCTTGCATTTGGTCTTTGGTTCTTGGAGGTCTCATTTTTTATTTGATTCTATAAGAAGAGAATTGTTTGGGTTTTCCCCAATTATGGGTTTTCCCTGGCTTGGAGCCTATATCTTGTGTTATTTGAGTCTTTACGATATTCATGTTGTTGGTAATTTCTTGATGAAGAAGTAAAACTAAATAATAAAAAGCCATCAAATATCGCAAGTAATTATCAAGTTTACGAAAATCAACATTAATTTACAAATACACTTGATTTTTCAACATGGTATCAGAGCTAAGGTGAGGAAGAAGGTAACTCAAAGATCACTATTGTTTGAATAGTTGACACCTCTACAACAAGTTCCTTCATCAAAGGCTCTTCATTTTGACTTCAAATTTTCTGTGAAAGACGAAGTAGCAAAAATATGATAAGGCAGCCAAACTATTCTTCTGCAATATAATAAGGAATCTGAGTTTCGTTTAAGTACATTCTTGAATATCAAAAGTTGTGTTCTTATACAATAAAGAAGGACAAATAAAGAGCTCGGATTTTCTCAAAAGAAGGAAGTATGCGAGGTCTGAAAGTCAACTTTTTTTTTACAATAGGTCAAATTTTGAGTAATTCAAGATTAGAATTTTGGTGATACAAGCATTCAGAGTAAGATCAAAACCTTGAAGCATGAAGGATGGTTAGAAGATATATAAGATATGTGAAGCCACTAGTGTCATTAAATTATATGCAAATGGATGCAAGTTGTTGATTGCAAGGTGAAATACATATTTTGTAATAGCATGAAGGCATGCTAATATTATTTGAGTTCCCTTCATCTGAGTTAATAATGTCAGATATGGAAGAAAGACATATACACATGAAAAATGATATATTTGAAAGAGTTACAGTGATCCAAAGTCATCATTATACAAGACATGAAGTTTTTGTATGATTCAAAGAGGACATAACATGACAGTAATATGAGTTACACAATTGATGTGTGCCATCTCCTCTAAGGTTTCAATAGTGATATGAAATCTCTTTAAAAATATCAAGAAGATCAAGAAAATGTAAGAAAAAGTTGAAATGTTGTCTATGTGAAGTAGGTCATGATATAATCCATTCTAATGGAATTTTTATAGAAGAATTTTTTCAAGAGGGATCAAGTTTTAAAGGAGTAAGTCGGGTTTTATATTTTTAAATCTAGTCATGCTCATGGAAAACTTGTTTTTGAAATGAAGCAGCCAAGTTTGAGAGATCATATAGATCAAGGAATCTCAAAAAAATATAGTTCTTATGGAGGTCTAGTAGGCTTAGTAGGGCTACAAGAATAATACGTTGATGGGTGCATATGTCTCAGGTAAAAGTTGAGCGAAGGAGGGACATTTTCCTCATTTCCAAGCAGAAGAAACATGGCATTGATTCATTGCAGCAAAAGAGAGGCTCGATGGTCGAGTTAGAAGGTAGGTTTTGGGCACAACTATTTGGATTTTTATGCTAAATATTTGTGACTAATGATTCTAGATTTTTTTTAATAAATGAGGGTTAGACTCACTATTTGTGAAAGAAATCAAGGTTGAGCAAAGGTCAAGTCTCCTCAAGGAATAACACAGGTGTTTCCTGGTGTTGGCCCTCGTTTTTTATCTCTTTTTGTTTATGAAAATACAATTTATTTACCATGTTATCCATCCATACACCATCATATTCACCCTATTTTTCCAAATAAATTCATATAGAAGTATTTAAATTAATTTTTTCAATTCTTAGAAGTTTAAAAAAAAAATGAATCTTAAGTGCATTTTTGGACCAGATCATCAATTCCCATAATAGCTTCATGGTTGTCATATTTTCAGGACACTTGGGTTAGAGATGGATAAATTTATAGAAATCTTGGGAACTAATATTAAATGTACACCTATTGGTTCATTCAAACCGAGCTTAAACAGGCTCGTTCAAAGGCGGTCAAACGGGACCTGTTTTTATGGAGATCCCTAGGAAATAGGTCAATTTTCTTATTTTATGGGATTTTCCAGATTTTTATGGATTAGATGGATGATCTCGACCTGATTAGATAGGATAAGGATAAACATGGCTATAGGAGACATTTTAGATGAGTTTGTTCCATATTCTATCTATTTAAGCCTAAGACTTTGAAGGCATTCATATGTAAAAATTGTGTAACTTAACTTTGATATTTCTTAGACCTATTTTATTTTATTTGCTGTTGTTATATGGTGAATTCTTGACTGAATTTTTAGTAGCTGAAAGCACTTTCAGTGTGCGAGGGAAGGGTGGAGGGCCCCCACACCGAGCTAAGTGCACTTTTTAGTTATTTTAAGTTGCAGTTTCTGAACTAGTTTGTTTTATGCTTAATTTGTTAATTAGATATATGTTGATGTTTTATGAGTGCTGATGAATCTAATGCTAATTCCTATTCTTAATACGAAAGGATGATCCAATGTTTAAGTTAAACATTCTTTCTATATGAATAAGAGCTAGAGCTAGAATTCATCTTTTCTTGCTTTTTAATGATTTTCTAAATTCCTGTTTTCTAACATTGGTATTAATGATGAATGAATCTGTAATAAAGGACAACCGGGATCTCTTTAGTTAAGAGCCTCTTCAATTATTGTTTCATGCATTTTAATCTATTTCTCATTATTGGTTTTGGTTTCTAATTAATGAAGTGATTTTGTAAGAGAAGGACAAACAATTCTCCTAAGTTAGGAGCTTCTTCTTCTGTTGATTACATAATTGAATTTAGAAATTATTTAGTTTAAATTTATATTTGTAATATACATTTCCCTTATTATTAATAATTCATCTTCTAACTTGATCATAGCTAAAACCCATATATCTTGGGGATGCTTCTCAGTCCTACTAGCCCGGATTGATAATAAATACTTGTGTTTGTTTACCCATTAAACAACCTGAACATTTTGGCGGTGTTGCCGGGGAGGCATATTTCAAAGTGGTCAATTAGGAATATAATATATATATATATATATATATATATATATATATATATATATATATATATATATATATGTATGTATATAAACATCAAAAACAACAAAAACATAGTTTTTATTTTAAGTTATATTTCTTTGTGCCTAGAGATAGAGATCATAAGGGTAGATTTGTGAAACAAAACCCCCCAACAACTTAGCCATCCACAGGACTAACAACACCAGTTGCTGGAAGACCTACTATAGAAGAGTTAGAGGAAAAACAGAGATCGGGAAAAATATTAAATTTAGTTGAAAGACAGATCTTGTTAGCCTTGGAGGTAAAAAGAAAAAAATCACCAAAAGAACCTTTTTCCTTAGGGAAACAGAAGGAAACAAGAAATCCAGTTGTTGAAAAATTAGAGGAACCTATCCTTGAACAAATCAAAGTGGTTGAAGAAACACCAAATCAACCTCACATTGAAACACTGCAAACCTTTGAACAATAAATGATTAATGAAGGAAAAGGATCAAATAGGCCAATCATGACTCCTGGACAAAGAATTGAATATGAGAGACAAAAAATGAAATGGAAAAGGAAAAGAGATGAAGAAAGGAGATTAGAAGCAGAAAGAAAGGAGAAGGAAGACAGAAGAACAGAAGCACTTAGAAGGATAGAAGAAGAAGCAAGAAGAGAAAATCAAAACAAAATACTACATGATAATGAATAAGAAAAAAACAATGATCAGGAAGCTACTTTTGGCTTTCCAATATTAGATGCAAGAGAAATATTAGGAGAAGAAGTGAAAATGAAAAACGTTCCACCTTCTATATTGCCTAACTTTTATGGAATGTCAACAGAAGATCCTGATGCATTCATGTTCAAGTTTGATATCTTATGTAGAACTTATGGATACACAAATGATACACACAAGCTTCGACTCTTTCCTGCTACTCCGAAAGCAGTAGCATTGAAATGCTTTATGGGTTTAGGAGAACATACAATAGCTTCTTGGGATGATATGAAGAATTTTTTTCTTAAAAATTATCAAACTTACTACAGGGCTAGAGACTCAAAAAAAGACATTTTTAGAATGACACAACAAGAAGATGAAAGTTTGGAGGAATATTTGGAAATATTTCTTTACAATTTGCAGAAATCCAAACAACATTCTCTAAATCCTGATACCATCCATACAATCTTTCTTAAGGGTATCAGAGATGAATATTTAGATATCCTTAATGTGATGGGAAAAGGAGATATCTCCAATTTACCATTTGAAGAAATTGTTGAACTTTGTCAGAAACACTCTATGGGAAGAGAAAAAAGTGGGAAGAGAGATATTACATCAAGAGCTTCCAAATCTGTAGCAAGTGCAGTAACAAGAGCAGAGATAGGAAGTTTACTAGAAAATTTCAAAACATATTTCTTAAGCACTTTGGGAACACAAGTAGATGTATTAAAATCCAAGAATAAAAAGGAAGAACAAGATGAAAATATTAGCAATATTTTGTCCAAAGTGTAGGCAAAAACATCCACTCAAGGAATGTCCCTTGCAAGGTATACAAGTGTGTGGGCTTTGCATAGAAAATCATGCAATAGAAAACTTTCCTAAATTAAAAAAGTTGCAAGTGGAAGAAGTGAAAGGTGTATATTCTCTCTAATATATGGCACCAAGGAGACCTTGGAAACCAAGGATGCCTCAATAATTCCCTCGATAAAACCCCCAGAATTTTAAATATCCTCAAAATTCATGGAACACTCCAATGCCATGGTAGGCTTGGTCTCCACAACAATATCAAAACCAACCTGCACAAGGTTGGAGGGGATATGGTTATGGAAACCAGCCACATCAGAATATGTACCCTCAACAGTATCAATATTAAAAATCATACCCTCCACAACCATTTCCTCAATACCAACAATTCCAGCAACATCGACCAATGTCATTTCCACCCCAAAATCAACCAATGTTAACTCAATCTCAGTAGCTTCAGCTGCCTACTAACCAACCACCTCCTAGACCAACACAATTTTTAGCTCATCTAGTAGCTAATCCAAGTAACAAAGTGGATAGACCAGCATACAATGTGGAAGCGGCAACATATTATCCTACATATTCTATTCTTCCCATACAAGATGTTCACTTAAGGCTTGGGAAGGTGTTACATAAAGATTATCCTCCAATAATAGAAGAACAAATTGATCAGGGAGAAAAAAAACTCAAAAATCTCAACCAAAACAACAAATTCAGAAGGGTAAATCTATTATGACTTAGACTCCATCATATCCAGAGAGGTTAGTACAACAGAAAATCCAAATATCTCTTCCTCAATTTGATATTCTGGATGAATTGAAGAACACATATGTCAAAATTCCTTTGTTGCAAGCAATTAAAGATATTCCAATATATGCAAAAATAGTAAAGGAATTATGCATTAAGAAATCTGGCAGAAGAAAAAGAGATCCACCTACAATCCAGGTAATTTTAAGTTTAGTTAGTTTCATGTCTACAAATACAACCATTGAAAAATATGTTGATCCAGAGATCCCTATGGTTATCATTTCAATCAACAAATTTTCAATGCCAAACACTTTAATAGACTTGGGAGCAGCTATAAATGTTATGACTACAAAGAATATGGAAAATTTGAACTTGAACAACATTAGACCTACTACTACAGTCTTAGAACTTGCAGATAGATCTAAAGTTATACCATAAGGTATATTTGAATATATCGTTGTCTCACTGGATTCATGGGAGTATCCTGTAGACTTCCTGATTTTGCAGCCAAAAACAAATTTAGGAGGGCATCCATTAATTTTAGGCAGACCATGGTTAGCCACTGCAGATGCTTACATTGGATGCAGGTCATGAAGTATGATTATTGCACATGGAGATGAAATAAAACATGTTACAGTATATCCTCCCGCTCAATATCCTTCTTTATTATCATGGCTTGATGGAGAAGAACAAAAAGAACTCCAATCTATTCTTAGTATTAATCAAGTCTATAATTTTAGAGAGGAGGAAGAAAATGAGGACTTATTAGATCTTTTCATCTCAGAACCAAACATTTCATAGCAGCTTAGAATAACATAATATGAAGCTGCAAGTCACATTTTAAAACAGTATTTTCAGGAAAATTGTACTATACAATCACTGCAAAACACATTTGAAATTATTTTTCCTGTTAACTCAATTACCAATTCAAAGAGAAAAATCATTGAGATCAGTACTGGGAGAAATTTGAATATTGGTAATAACTTACAATCATCACAAGAGCAAGAGGTAATAACACTGTTACAGAAATACTCAAAATATTTTTCATGGGTTTACACAGACATGCAAGGGATTCATCCAAAGACATGTATCCATAACATTTACACTGATGATCAAATTAAACCTGTAAGGCAACCACAAAGAAGGATGAATCCTATGATGAAGGAAATAGTGAAAGAAGAATTGCAGAAACTGTTACAAGTCGGATTTATCTATCCTATTTCTGATAGTCAATGGGTTTCACCCTTAGTTGTGGTACCTGTTGGTGTCACAGAGGTGGCTTATTATAAGAAACCCTAGTGCTCTTCATTTAATTATCAACCCAAGGTAAGTCTTCTTATTTCAAGAGTGTCTTCACAATATATGCAAGTGAGATCGATTGATAGATACTCTATGTTGTTTATGAGAAAGGATTATCTAGCCTCCCAAATTCGATCAACTTAACGAGGAATTATTTGGTAGATTATGGCTTATTATTTTATCAAGCCTATGATTGAACAGCAGAATGGTGGTTTGAGAAGCAACTTAATAAATTGAACAGAAATCTAAATGAATTGATCTAAAGCAATCTGAATGAATCGAACAGTAGTCTAAGTGAATTAAACAACAATCTTAAATGCCAAATTGAACAACAATCGTAAACGAATTGAACAAAAATCGTAAACGAATTTAGCAACAATATTAAATGAAGCAATCTAAATGAATTGAATGGAAATCTTAAATGAATTGAAAATCAGTCTAAGTGAAGTAATCTAAATGCATTATACAACACTCACTTATATAATTTTGTAATGGAATTCTCTTGGTAAACTAACTCATTGGTCAATCAATAATTGGATGCTTTACCGTGCTAACAGAACAATGTAATCCACAAATATAAGTAACATCACTTTACCTTGTGATTTGTAAATCGATTGCAAAGGCATTGAAAGGAACTGAAAACATCTATTGGTGATGAAGTATTATTATAAACCAGAAAATACAAAATGTGATTATTCTGAATCAAGAAATACAGATATTAAACTATTCTGAAGGAAGAAAAACTATAACTTTATTGAGTAGAGAAGTATGTTACAACCACATCAAAAAACTGAACATGGATTCTGTAAATAACGCACAACATAGAATTAGCAGAGAGAATCCCAAAGGTTGGGCCCAGACCACTAGAATTTCTAACGCGATGAGAACCTCAAAAGGTAATTGTTCAAAACATAAAAACTCAAAGGATAATGCAGAAATAAAATATGACAACTTTGTCTTGACGCGCTAATTACAGAGGGAAAATTCCCAATTAACTTCGGCTCCCTATCTAGTTCGTCCCTGGTCCTTTTAAAGGCAATTTCACGCAATGAGGAAGTATTCTCCAAATGATAGCCCGTTGCGTGTGGCTGTCGTTTGAGTTCTTGGGATCAAATCTGTTTGTCTTCCTTCTGCCGACTTCTGGGTTTTACTGAGATCCCATACGTTTGTGTATGTCAGTTGTCTTTTCGTTTACCATTGGTTCAACTACTCTACCTTCCTGCATACGAAGATACAATAAGTCAATTTTCTGTTATAAAACATTCCTTTTGTCGTTAGCCCTATTGCTCTAATTTTCATAAATCTTTTAATTCTTTATTGTTAAGATGAGGAAGAATTCCCCAAATTGTGACATAATTTGAAGTAATTATAGGGTGAAAACGTACCTCAATTCGGGCCCAACGTACTTCCCCACTTACCTCAGTGCATATCCTCATGCAAACAGATGGTTGAGATGCAACTGTGTTAAGGAATAGGTAGGGTAGACCTTTTCCTTGTATGCTTGAAACCCTATTTTTGTCTTATTATTGTGAAGGCAGCGCTTGTGTGCCCCTCTAGTAACTCATAATTATGATTATAGTCCTTAGGAGGATACCAGAAGAGAGGGCTTCTATACCTACATCCCACCCATGAAATTCCCATGCTAAATACTTGATTATTGTATGAAAGGAATCTGGAGGCAGCAACCTTGAAATTCCTGTAGCCAAATGGTTCCCTATTCTTTACGTTATTCATGGAGGCCATCCACCTTTGTTTAGCTGCAGCCAAGGCTACTTCTTGAATGTCTTCAAAGTACTCATGTCCATTTTCTATGATATCCTTATGGATGGGCCCCAGCCGAGTCCTTACACCTTGCCTTTGCATAAATTTTTTGTGTTGGATAATCAGTTGTAGGGGTTTGGTGGGTTCCCCTCTAACCCACAAATCTAGGTCGTGCCTTCTCTTTTGGAAGATATTATAGGCCTTGGCCCACTTGATCTATTTCTTGGTGAATGAGAGGAAGGCTTGGAGTTGGACATCTCCTATAAAGGGACTAGGATTGTTGTCTGTGTATTCTTCAAAAAATAAATTGTGCATGTAAAGTTCACATAGGAGGTGTTGGACTTGTTCATCTTTCCCATTACAGAAGTGGAAAAATTATTCATCCTAAAAGTTGTAGATTTTCCTGCCCTGATGGTCTTGACTTTCAGCAGTAAATAATGGTCTGTTAAGAACAGGGCATATTTAGTGGTCGGTGCTCTACAAGATAGTGCATCGTTGTACAGAGAACAAATCATGGTGATTTTTTTCTTGGCTTGCTCCATCTATTCTTGTGCCCTTTTTAGCTTTGCCTATTCTTCTTTGAGATGGGTGAATGTTTCGTCTTCTGTAGAGGATAGGTCTATGAATATCTTTATTAATGCTTGGTATTCTTGTGCTGGCACCACCTCCTTCCTACATTGTGCTAGCTCATGTTGTGCTTGCACCAGTTCATTTTGTAATTTTTGATAAACGGCTTTCTCTACTAGGGGGGTATAGGCAGGGGCTTCCTTTGTTTGGGTCTCCTTCTCTTGTGTAGTTTTCTGCTCAGTTTGTGTAAAAGCTTCGATGGTATTTGTTAGTTTTGTATGAATTTCGGCCTCAGAAGTACCTGCTTGATCAATCTGTACCCCAGTTTCAGCTGTATCTATTGAATTGGTATGCACCTCAGCCTTTGAAGTGGCTACCAAATCATTTTGTACCTCAGCCTCAGCAATGTCAGCCAAGTATGTCTGCATCTCGGCTTCAACGATGTTTATCAAGCTGGTGACTAGTTCTATTTGAGTTCCTGCAATGGTGGTTTCTTTCTTTGGTTTCCGGGCCCTTTTCTCCTCCTTAAGTTGTTTCCTTAGATATTTCACTATTTTCTTTAATCTTCTGCAGGCCCTGCTCAGTTTCCTAATTTTCTTTTCATCTAAATTTTCACCTGTCCTGAATTCAGCAGGTGGTGGACGAGTGGTATTCCCATTTTCAGGAATGGTATTTCCAACCTTAGGGTTTCCTGTGATGGTGTTTCTTATTTGATATTTTGATTTTACTTCTGTATGAGGGTCCCGACTGGGTGGAGCAGTGCTACCTCCCGGTGTCAAAGGGACTGTTTCTGTGCTTTGTTCTACAAGGACCATGTCACCTGACTGATTTTCTGATTCCATTATTTCCTCTGCCTGTCCTTCGTTGTATACCTCATAATTCCTAAGAGGGGACAGAGTCCCATCATCCTATAGTTCCTCTTGGTCAAGTAGGACTTCAGTGTGACCAGAAATATTGGTAGTGGCAGACTCCTCTATGGGTTCCTCTTGTTCTTCTGCTCCTGATGGGTTTCTGGATTCGTAGTCTTTCCTCAATTTTTCTAGGACTCGAGCCATTTCTTCCTTGAAGTCTTGTAAGGGTGCATTTTGAGGGTGGGATGGCTCTGCCTCTTCTATGAGGTCCAAGGTTCCTTGTAGCGTTTTTGATCGTTTTTTCCTGCTTGGTTCTGAGGTTGCAATTCGATTCCTTTTTCTTCTTGGTGTATTTACCTTGGGGGCTCAATTTCGGTTTCGTCGGGATTTATTCCTAGTTCCTGTGCATCAAGGTTGACAAAATTGTCCCAGGCTATCTACTGCTTATCCAGCTCATGGATGATGACTAGTTTAATTAACCTGTGGTGACTGACCACTGCTTGGGGATTTTTGGCTTTTCTTAATCGAACTGCAATATCATGCAATATGGAATTTAACAAGGCAAGCAGATTAACTGAAATATTTTGCTTAAGTACAGCTAAGAGTTTGAGCTGACGAGGTTTTACCGTGGCCCGACGTCCGTCACTTGTAATGAACTTTTGGATGAATTTCGCCAATTCCTACCATGGATGGTGTAGAGAGGTAGGGTTAATCCCTCTCCCTTTTCATTCCAACGGTTCCTATGGATCTTGATATATTGCTACTGCCTGTCATAGGAGGAGATGTTTCTCTGTCCATATTTCTCCTTCTGCTAGAATTCTAGAGACTTCAGCAATAATCTCTTCTGTGACTGGTATAATTCGACCCTTGATTCTGTTTGACCTTCTTGCAGATTTTACAAAACCTCAATTTCAATTTCCGTATCGAATCCCTGTAATCAGTGTACATGTGTCAACCAGCCGGTTTGTTGAAGGATAGCACTAGCTGTATCTCAAATTAGAAAGTTTACAGGCTCGTTTCAAAGGGAATTTCCTCCCATAGCTGATATGTTTTCTTCCTCTGATTGTATTCTTCCTCGGCTCTTTTGTTTTGACTGAATTTTGTATGCAAGCGAGAGAGAAATTGTAGTTCTGTGCTGGTAACTTCATGCCTTAATTGCAGTGTTCCTCTGGTCTTATCGATGTGTCTAACAGGATTTGTGCCAAGATTTCTCATGCTTTCCAATTTAAGATTAATTACACCCCCTCCATCGAAGAAAGGGCGCCCACTCCCTCAAGTACAGGAGAGATTCGGCCATTCATGAATGTAGACAGGGGAATGTCAGAATTTTGGTACTAATGACATGTACGTGAAGGAGCAGTCGATCTTTAGGTGGTTGAGTAATTACTATCATATGCAGTGTAAAGGTCAGTTTTGGAAATTTTTTCATAATTGCATCTTGTGCGGAAGTGACCAGAAAGGGAAAGGGAATAGTATAACCATTATTACGATATGATTTCCTTCTTTAATGAAAATTTATGATGGAAGCAAGACTGAGTCAAGTAATTATTGGTGCTTTCATCCCGGGGTTCAAATATGTAAGTAAGCATATCTCTGTTAGTTATTCCTGTGGTAGATTATAATTCTCACTAATTCAAGTAATAGCTTATGGAAGAATAATGGAAGATAAGGTGTATATAAAAGTAATTGGCTATTGATGAAGCATACTTTCATGCCACAAGCAGAGCCACTGCTGCCAGCAGGCATTCATAGCCTTGACAAGGTTGCTATTTTAACCCAAAAGAATGAGCCAGGATCCTTATGTAAAAATAGTTATTCTGCCCATTTTTTAGAGAGATCACCATGTTATTATGGTAACCAGATAACCATAGTGCCACTCACCAGAGTTGTAGCAAAGTGATCAGCCGGCTCGTGATGAGACCTCCTATCCTTCAAGTAGCTAAAAAGGTCATTACCCTGGTGTGGTGGCCATTATGGGCATGTCATTTGATAAGATCTTATGAATGTGGTAGGTTTGCTCGTGATGAGACCCCCTATCCTCTCTTGAAAATTTGCATGTTAGCACAATACTTCTTTTTGAATCATAGCATCTTGATTTATAAGGAGGTCATTATGCTGGTGTGATAGTCAAATAGTCATAGTGTCATTCTCTAGGATTGTAATAGAGTGATCAGGCTGACTCTTGATGAGACCTCATGTCCTTCAAATATATGAGAAGGTCATTACCCTGGTGTGGTAGCCATTGTGGGAATGTCACTTGTTAAATCCCTATGATCATGGTAGGCTGGCTCGTGATGAGACCCCCTATCCTCTTAAATATTTGCATGAACACATAATCGCTGCTCTTTATACATGAAGGGAGGCTCATTAACTCCCTAAGATTTGGGGATGGTGAAAGAAGTGAAAGAATGCCAATACAATTAATGCCTGTTATTCACATTTCTTCATATTTGAGGGAAATATTACTCGAATAGTGCAGAAAGATATACCATGATAGGGACATATATTGTATGATAACATATTTGAACTGGGGATGACTTAGCCTTTCATTTCATGTATGCATATTGTCAGCTTCCTGTTTAAGGATTATAGTTCCAATGAGTCATCATATTGGTAATTTTACCATTTTCCTTTCTTCTTCAACTGCCATTTCCTGCTCAGATATGCTTTTAGGTGGACAAAGGGGATAATGGGATGAAAAAAAAAAGGTTGTTTAATTTGAAAAGCAGGGAGAAATAAAATGCAAAACTTGGTTGTTTAATCTGATGGAACAGTAGCCATTCAGATTTTGAATAGCAACCATTCAGGTATTGAACAGCGTGAAAAATAAGAACTCAAAATCATGGTTGTTCAATCCGATTGAACAGCAGTCGTTAAGATATTGAACAGCAACCGTTCAAGGTTTGAATAGCAAGAAAAATAAAAACTCAAAATCATGGTTGTTCAATATAATTTAACAGTAGTTGTTGAAATATTGGACAACAGTCATTCAAGGTTTGAACAGCAAGAAAAATAGGAATGAAAAAATGTGGTTGTTCAATCTGATTGAACAGAAGTCATTCGAAGTTTGAATAGCAGTCGTTCAAGGATTGAATGGCAAGAAAAATAATAACACCAAAACATGGTTGTTCAATCCGATGGAACAGTAGTCGTTCAAGTATTGGACAGCAGTTGTTCAAGGATTGAACAGCAACAAAAATAAAACACCAAAATATGGTTGTTCAATCTGATGGAACAGCAGTCATTCAGATTTTGAACAGTAGTCGTTCAGGTATTGAACAGTGCGAAAAATAAGAACTCAAAATCATGGTTGTTCAATCCGATTGAACAGCAGCCGTTTAGATATTGAACAACAACCATTCAAGTTTTGAACAGCAAGAAAAATAAAAACTCAAAATCATGGTTGTTCAATTCGATTGAAGAGAAGTCTTTCAAATATTGGATAGCAACCATTTAAGGTTTGAACAGCAAGAAAAATAGGAATGGAAAAATGCAGCTGTTCAATCTGATTGAACAGCGGCCATTCGAATATTGAACAGCAGTCCTTCAAGGATTGAACGACAAGAAAAATAAGAACACCAAAACACGGTTGTTCAATCTGATGGAACAATAGTCGTTCAAGTATTGGACAACAGTCATTCAAGGATTGGACAGCAAGAAAAATAAAACACCAAAATATGGTTGTTCAATCTGATGGAACAACAGTCGTTCAAGGATTGGACAGCAATAAAAATAAAAACAAGAAAATATGGTTATTCAATCTGATGGAACAGCAATCGTTTAAGAATTGAACAGCAGTTGTTCAAGGATTGGACAACGAGAAGAATAAAAACACCAAAACACAGTTGTTCAATCCGATGGAACAGTAGCCGTTCAATAATTGAACAACAATTGTTCAAGGTTTGAAAAGCAAAATAAAACACCAAAATATGGTTGTTCAATCCGATGGAACAGTAGCCGTTCAAGGTTTGAATAGCAAAATAAAACACCAAAACATGGCTTTTCAATCCGATGGAACAACAGCCATTCAAGAATTGAACAACAGACGTTCAAGGTTTGAACAGCAAGAAAAATAAAAACATCGTTGTTCAATCTGATTGAACAACATTCGTTCAGAGATTGAACAGCAGTCATTCAAGGTTTGAACAGCCAGAGAAATAAGAATGCAATTCACAATAGGATGAGGAAAGAAAAAAATTGCAAGTATGAAGAATGTACATCAAAATAAGACATTTATATACATTATTTACAAATGATACTAGCAAACCTCTCATGTACTTGAGTTAGTGGGGTTGTCACCCCCTTGTGCCACAACTTGGATGGTGGGATCATTTCGTACCTGTTGACAAAAAGATTCTTTCATGAGAGGTTTGTGATAGAGGCGCACTCTTTGTCCGTTAAATCAAAATGTTGAACCAGATCCATCTATGGTGGTCAAGGTGAGTGTGCCATTGCTATGTACTTCCTGAATCTCATATGGACCGAGCCACCTTGTTTTTAGTTTTCCTGGAAAATCTTGGAATTTGGAGTCATAGAGGAGTTCCCAATCTCCTTTTTGAAATACCTTCTTCTTTATAAGGTTGTCGTGCCACTTAGGTCGTTGTTGTTGGATGATCATTGTGCGGTGCAGGGCTAGTAGTCGTATTTCGTCTAGTTCGTTTATTTGTTGGAGTCTTATATCTTGAGCTTATTTTAAGTCCAACCCCACTTCCTGGGTTGTTCTCAGGGTTTTGATTTCAAATTCAATAGGGAAGATAGGTTCTCTCCCAAATACTAGCTGATATGGTGAATATCCAGTGGTGTTTCACCAGGTTGTACGATAAGTTCATAAGGCTTCTGGTAGTCTAGTGGCCCAGTATTGGTGATGTGTTGCTACCGTTTTGGTAAGGAATGCCTCCAGGATTTTGTTGGTGCTTTCGACTTGCCCATTTTCCTGCGGATGGTAAGGAGATGTAACTCTGTGGATGATATGGTGATTTCTTAAGGTGGCTGTAATTTTATTACCTATGAATTGTGCCCCTCCATCAATTATCACTTCTCATGGCAACCCGTATCGCACGAATAGCTCAAAAAGTAAATTAATCATCGATTCTTCGGTGGCTCTTAACAAGGCCACTGCTTCTACCCATTTGGTTACATAATCTATGGCAACCAGCATGTAGACTTTCTGGTTCGATGGTGGGTTTAATGGTCCAACGAAATTCAGCACCCACCGTTCAAATGGTTCTACCACCAATTGTGGTTGTAGCGGCATTTCATCAGCTTAGCCCGGGTGACCCATCTTCTGGCAGCTATCATAGGCCTGGACATATTTTTTTGCATCTTTGAAAATCGTAGGCCAATAATATCCTAATTGTAGCACTTTATGCCTGGTTCTTCATTCTTCAAAATGGCCGCCACAAGGTTCATTGTGACAGGCTTGTAAGATGTCATAGATTTCGTCTTCTCTTATGCATATGTGTATGTGCATGTCGGCCCCTGTATGGAAGAGGTATCCACCAATCCAAGAGAATCTTGCGCTGCGCTGTACAATCAATTTCCGTTCTCTTGATGTTAAGTTTCTAGGTAGCTTCCCTACTGCCAGATAATTTTCCACGTCTGCATACCATGGTGTTTTTACCACTACAGCAAACAGATGTTCATCAAGGAACTGATCATCAACTACTAGGGTGTCCTCCGACTTTGGAACCCTGGACAAGAAGTCTGCAACTACGTTTTCTTTTCCTAGACGATCTTTGATTGTTATATCAAATTCATGCAACAACATCAACCAATGAGTTATTCTCCCATTCGTGATTGGTTTATTAGCTAAATATCTAACGGCAGAGTGATTAGTATACAGGAACACTTGATAACCAATTATATAGTGCCTGAATTTATTAATAGCATAAATGACATCCAGGAACTCCTTTTCGGTCACGGTATAGTTTAATTCGGCAAGAGTGAGGTTTTTGCTTATATAATAAATAGCATAAGGTTTTATGTCTTCTTCTTGGCCAAGGACTGCTTCTATTTTTGTATCAGATGCATCTGAAAAGATGTGAAAGGGCAGTTTCCAGTTAGGACCTCGCAGAATCGATGCTATTGCTTCAGCACTTCCAGACTATCAGCCTTTTTAGCCCTTTCATCAATGGATGAAGGCTATATTTATAGAGGAGAGGAGGAGGTTGGGATCCCTACAATAGTGGAAGGGAGGCCTTATCCTTTGGGAGGTTCCCCATAAGGTGGAAACAAGAGGCCAAAGGAGGAAGGCCGTGGTTATTCAGGCGAAACCACTCCTGATGACTCATCCACGAAGTTGTTGTAATCGAAACTTCGCCTCTTCTTTTAAAAAAACTTTCCATAAACAGAGTGGCGCGGGTGCAACACTGGGACAGAGCGCCAAGTGGCGCGGGCTCAGTGTTAATTTTCCCTCATTGGCGCGGGTACATAACGGGCTACCAGCGCCAATGAAAAAACATGTGTTTTTAGGGCTCTTCTCAGGAAATGATCAACAGGAGAAATGTTGTCCTCATGGAAAGGGATGCAATGAAGGTATTTTCAAGGCTTGACATTGCTCACAGGTCACATAATGGGTCCTCCATTGTGCGGGACAGGGAATGGTAGGGACGGTGGCAAATTACTGTGTAACAGATGCCCCCTAAAGCATGAGGCCCGAGAGAGAGAGAGGGGTGAAATGCTTTACGAGAACATGTTCAACTGAAGGCCCGCCGTCGGAAAACCTGCACAGAAAGATACAACTGATATCTCAAGTACATGATGTATATCTATGGTATGGACGCAGCCATCCGAACAGAGTATGCTATAATCCGGATCCAGGGTATGGGCACAGCCATCCAACTAAGATCAAACAAATAGACTCAGGTATGGTCGCAGCCATCCAATCAGTGAGTCATGTACATAATGACAATAATCCACAATCGCAGCCTGGATTACAACAGACACAATCCAGGGTCTTGCGCTCCATCTCGACCCAAACAAGTACAAGTTCTAGCATGCGAATGTGTGAGCTGATGTCGAACATGCAAGAACATCGTCTGATTACCAGCCAATGATGAAAGCTGTTAACAGACGCGAGAGAAACCACCAATAATGACGATGGTCCTCAAGGTACTACAGGTACAATCTACAGCGTGTGAATAAATGAGCTGACGTCGAACACCCGCAGAATCATCCGATCGGAGGCCAATGATGAAAACCTCACGTCGAATGCGACGAACCTGCCATTGAGGCATGCAGGCTCCAAGGTACCATCAGGAGTCTCTAGACCAACTTTCTGGATAATGAGTTGAAGTCGACAGGAAGTGACCTTGATCGAAGGTGGGCCATAATGATTCCCACATCATCGACACGAGACAGAGGAACATAATGTTTTGTTGTGAATCAGGATCGTATGAGAAACAGAGGAAGGTTGATATTCGCAGAGGTCAACTTCTCTTGAACATATTGGCGGCACGACAGTGGATTTGGCGGTATTTGACATCAAAAGATCAAAGGTCATAGTGACGAGGCAAAGAGCATATGAGAGGTCAAAAAGGGTCACCCAAACCCACGGAGGCAAGTGAAGAATGAGATGAGATTTCCCCAACCCGACACGAATGCAGACAAGTGCCATGTTCAAGAGCGACATACAGCCGACGACAACGACGATGGTTCCATTTTTCCCCCACCATTTCGGTGAGTACCTCTTTATTTTTACACAAGCTTGAAGAGGATACCATATGCTTGTCATATAAATCCGCCCTTCGGGCGAATCCATCCTAGTACATTTAACGAGCCCTAGGAAGGAGCGACTCGGATAACGTCATCACGGCTGAGTCCGATGTCATCAGAGTTTAACGAGTCTGACAAAGGAAGAACTCGGCGTCTTTTCATGTTTAGAGAGTTTGAAAAGACAGCGGAAAAGAAAACTCCACAAGTCCCTTTTCGTCAATAGTTCCCCAGATCCGAAAAGGTAGAAAACAATATCAGGGAAAACCTCCTAGTCGCAATAGGCTAGGGTATTCCTTTTTCGTAATCAATCCATCCCGGCCCGAAAAAGGGTTAAACTTATACCGGGTGAATGTCGATTCGTGTCCATTTTAACGAGATCGAAACGACAAGGGCCTCGGCGATCTTTTCATATTTAGAGAGTCAGAAAAGAGCTGAAAGATGACTCCTCCTGGAGGAACGAGTGGTATAAAGGGTAGCAACTGGTTCCGGTAATGGTGGAACTACTCTTGAACAAATAAAGGTCGAGAGGCTGGCTAACAAGACCACTCATAGCAGCGGTTCCTCAGGAACGGGTAAAACAACCAAGTGAAGGCATATGATCGGCCAAGCAGATAGTGACAATGGAGTGAGAAAACCAAGGCTCATCTGGTAAAAATAGGCTGATAAAATGACCATCACAAGAGGTAAAAAGGGCAAGGTTTCATTTTTACACAAGCTTGAAACAAAGATAAACTATGCTTGGAACCGGTTTCATTTTTACACAAGCTTGAAACGGAAACAAACTATGCTTGAAAAAGTAAGCATGCCCCCAGCATGGTGACTCAATTCGAGGTACATGCCCCCCAAGCTTCATTCCATATGAAAGGCAGATGGAGTGAAGGTTCAAATTACGAGATCAAGAGAAAGACTCGACTGGGATTTTACGATATCTAAACAAAGACTCGAATTGAACGAGAACGTGTTTCA